>PVKY010000037.1:74220-105456 GCA_004027775.1 Bradypus variegatus | reverse complement strand
GGCTGTGAGGGGAGGGAGGGGGGAGGAAGAGCAGGATGCAGGGGCGCGGGTGGGGAGCCCAGTGGGTTTGCCCCAAGACCCTACAAAGGCCTTTCCGCAGCAACAGGGGAGGAGACCCGCTGGGCATTTCTAAGGCCTCCACCAGCTGGAAAGGTCCTGGAGACCTCTGTAGGTGTCCTCATCTGTCCCCACACTCCATCCCTGACCGCACCCACTGCTGGGAACCCACCCACCTCCCGCCCCACCCCAAGCTCCTTCCTTGTGGCTGAGCAGAATATGAGTAGCTTTGGGCTCTGGCTGTCTCTGTACCCCCACTCCCACCCCCATCACGCACACCCAGCAGTGAGTCCCCTGAGGTCAGATGCTCCTTGTTCTCTTTGGGTCACCTGTCAAAGAGGGCGTGGCTCGGTGGGAGGGGCCTGCCCCTGGGAGGGAACTTGGGATGAACCGGGCACCTGGGGCAGGTGAGAGAGCCCCGCCTGATACTGGGCGGCTGGGTTAAGAAGCCCTCCATGGCCACATACCTGGGCCCTTCCCCATTACTGCCCCACACCTGGGCATGCCGCAGTCACTGCTGCACACCTGGGCACAGTCCCACCACTGCAGCACACCTGGGCACAGTCCCACCGCTGCCACACACCTGGGCACAGTCCCACCACTGCCGCACACCTGGGCCCAGTCCCACCGCTGCCACACAGCCAGCAGGCCCCAGCAGCTCTGTCACTGCCATCTGTCTCACTCTTTTGTTTCTCCCAGTAGGCTCAGAGCTCAGGCGGGGAAAACAAAGTGCTAATTATTGGGTCCCGCTACCCCAACCTGAGCCTACACTCTTAGCATCCAGGAGAAATTCCTCTTTTCCAAACAGTTGCTTGTCCTGGCCCGGGCAGAGCCTTGTCTCGGCACCCAGACGTGGAGTCGGTTTCACCCTTCCGCCCCCATGCGCTGCCCCGCCGCTGCCTTTCTTTTTCTGTCCTTTCTTCCCTTCCTTCTTTTCCTCCTCCCCAATAAGTATTAATCACCCACTCTTCATGCATTCCTTCAGCAGTTCAACCGAGCCCCTGCCACATCCGGTCCTTCTGCCAAACCAAGCAGGCTGAAGGGCTGCGCCCCAAGAACACCCACAAGATCGAGGCTCCAGCCCCACGGGTCTTCCATACTCAGCTGAGTGACAGACAGAAGAGGGAGCCCAGAAACCAGGCGGGCTGGGGTGTGCGAGGCCGGCTCCAAGGAGCAGCACCAAGGAAGGCTGCCCCCCACCTCCCCCCAAATTCTGAAGGTCCCCAGGAAGGAGGGGTCTGCCTTGCTGTCCCCCATGTGGAAGGGATGTAGGGGCACCCACAGGGCAGGGCTGAGGGCTCGGGGTGGGGTGGGTGGCTCCCTGTCAGCCTGACCCACCACCTCCCAGCCTGGCTCCCAAAGTTTCTAGATGATTCTGGAGTCACCTGGCACCTTTTCCTCCCCTCTCTCCCTTCTATTGCTTTCATTCCTTTCATGGCTTCAAACACTGAGCAGGCTGGCATCATTAGAATCCCACAAGAATGCCAACGGTCTAGGGCATTTTGTAGGTGGGTCTAAAAAACACTTGTCATCTGCTCTAAGGCCAACGTCCAGCCCAAAGCTCCTGGGGCTGCCCCAGATGACCTTCGGACCCAGACAGCAGGGTGGCTGGCCCAGTTATGCCAGGCAGGCCCATCAGATGCCCCGATGTCCCAGCCACTCCACAGGCTGTGGGCATGGGAGGGAAGCGGTTTGTTTATCTGATGGTGTTACTCTGAAGCTGTTTGCCCTCGGAGGCAGCTCAGCTTCAAAACACTTTCAGAAACAAGGAAGCAGAGTGAGGGGCCAGGCCAGGAGTCTGTCCTGGGAGCTCCCAGGGCCCCCCTCCACAGAGCCTCGGAGCTTAGGGGACGGAGCGTTTCTCTCCCTGGCAGCTGGAGCGACCTCCTCCCTGGTCCCACTTCCTCTCCTGGGGTGCCGGGGACCCCGGAGCCTTTCTGCAGTTTCACAGCCTAGTCATCACAGCTGGCACCGGGCCCCTGGGCTAAGAGCTTCCCTTAGCTCGTTTCATCCGCACGTGAGCCCAGGCAGTGGGAACTGCGGCTCTTCCTCCCATTTTACAGAGGAGGAGACTGGGGCATGGAGAAGGTGAGAGAACATGAAGACCTTGAGACTTTGGGGGATGCTTGGTGGCATCAAGGTAGCAAAAACCATCACTGTCTTCTATCACTTCACTCGGGGCGGGGACTGTGCTGGGCGCTCTGACCAGGACTTCACTGTCCTCCCTCTTTCCTCCCTCCCTTCCTCTTATCTGTCCTCCATCCATCCACTCCTCCACTCCTCCATCCATCCATCTATCCATCCTTCCTTCATTCCATCCATCCATCCTCCCTTCCTTCCTTTCATCCATCCTTCCTTCCTTCCTTCCTTCCTTCCTTCCTTCCTTCCTTCCTTCCTTCCTTCCTTCCACCCTTCCTTCCTTCCACCCTTCCTTCCTTCCACCCTTCCTTTCTTCCACCCTCCCTTCCTTCCATCCTCCCTTCCTTCCTTCCTTCCTTCCTTCTATCCATCCACTCCTCCACCCATCATCCATCGATCCATCCATCTTTCCATCCTTCCATCTTTCCTTCCTCCTTTCCTTTCTTGCATTTTCCCTTTCCTCTATTCATCTTTCCTGCTTGCCTTCTCTCTTTCCTTCCTTCTTCCCTCTTTCCATTCCTTCTTTCTTTCCTTGCCTCTATCTTCCCTCCCTCATATCCATCCATCCATCCATCTTAATATTTTATTGAGCATGTTATGATATCAGACTCTGTGCTGGAGATACTTGCAAGTAAGAAACCCATGTTCTGTTCTCATGGATACAGAGCTGGGGAGGGAATAACGCACTTTGAATGTGTCCCGACAGTGGCCAACACACAGCTTCAAAGAGGCAGGACCTGACTGAGACACACCCAGGTCTGAATCCTGGTTTTGCCACTTCCCTGCTGAGGCCTCTGGCAGCTTCCTGAACCCTCAGGTCCTCACCTGCGACATACCTCTGCGTGCTGCTGGGAGGATACCTGGGCTTGGTTGTCTGGTAACATTTGTGAGGCCACAGGCTCCCTGGAGTGGTCTTGGGCTCCATAAATCATGGAAGCAAACACCCCTCCCACAGTGTTAGAGACTGAGCTCTGCTCTGTATCCAATCAATAGACTTAATATTTAATAATAATCCACTGAAAGGCACTTTGGCCAGCTCAACACATCAATGCCGCACTAATAACAAATCACTTCTTAAATTATTAGCCTCAGCTCCTTTCATGACTCTCTGGTTAAGTTTGTCACAGGGAGCGAGGAAGATGAATTGGGGTTGGCCAACATGCATGGCTGCATCTCCGCATCCCGGATGCTTCTGCAGGCAGTGGGCACAGGTGCCGGGCAGAGGGGCTGAGCTGCCGAGCCCTGCCTGGCTCAGGAGAGCCCACCTTTCCTGGGCCTCTGGAGCCTGAATCAGCTCCTGGTGGGCAGGAGGGGGCACGCTGGGAGTGGGTGTGGTTGGCAGATGCCCTTGCTAGGATGCCCACCCATGTCCCCAGCCTGTGGCCGCCCAGGACAGTTTCACTTCTGGGGTAACAGTTTGTCCTGATCATGACTGCCATATTGAGCACTCACTACCTGCTAGGCTTTACATTATCCCATTCACATGTAAAAACCTAACAGCATCTTTATGAAGATAAAAAACTGTTTCCCCCAGTTTTACAGACACGGGAATTTAGGTGCAGTCTGTTCTCATTGCATGTTCTATAAAGTTGCAGGGAACCGTGAATAGTGCCTTCTGAACTAGGGGAAATACAGGGTCAGTTTGGTTCCTGGGAGTCTCTGGCCACATTTTCATCAACTAACTAATACATAGTCTTGTTTTACGTGTGTTTCTATTTGAAGACACCTTATTTAATATATATTATTGATTCATTAGCACTGAGCTCACAGCTAAAAGCTCTGTAACTCATGCTTGAATGCAGCTTATCTAACACATGTATTTTCCCTGTAGTACACATCATTGTTTTCTTGCACTTAGGAGCACTAGACAGGACTTCAGTACTACTCGTGGAGGCCGTTTGAAACAGCAAAATCACCAACAGAAAGCACGACGACGCGAAAAACCTGCCACTGAGAATACGGTGGAAAGGACATGAGCACTGAAGCAAGAAGGCAGAGCATTGCCCTGCTAGACCTCAGCTGGGGAAATGCACGTCAGGTGACTCGAATTCCTCGCCAGTCTGCACATATCTGCAGACAACCACGAAAGCACCACAAGTATTGATTTTGGGGTTACAAATAAATTTTAGTGAGTAGGCACATTCACAGTCTGAATAATGAGGATCGACTGGGCCCTGTCCTGGGTCAGTAGCTTGTAAGTAGTCGAATTGGGATTTAAATCCAGGCCCCTCTAGGCTCTCAGTGAATGTTTCTAACTTTTGCACAGAGGAAGCACCAGAGAGCAGGCATATTTTGGGCCCGACTGCAGGCTTCCCATCTCAGCTCTCTTCACTGTGAGCGAGGAAGTTCTCTGTGCCGCAAGTTCCTCATCTGTAAAATGGGGGTGACGATAATGGCACCCATCTCATAGGGTGTTGTGGGGACCGAGTGAGTTCCTAATGCCTGTGCTGGGTCAGCACGAGCAAGGACGAGGTGTTATTGCAAGCTGCCCTGCCGTTTCCACTTCTCTCCCAGGAATCCCCGGGTGTTGTGCATGCTTCCACCTCATTGCTGCACATCGCCATGCAAGGACAGAGAGGGGGTAGGATGGAGCAGCTCGCAAAGAGGAGGAGTGATTGGGACTGAGCTTATCCCCCAGGGGAAGCAGGTGGAGGCATGTCCAAGGTCATAGTGACCTTGAGCAAGCCTGTCCCATGCCTCAGTACATCTCACGTCTGTTCTGCTGGCCTGCTGGCTCCCACTGCTCCTGGTCCTCTCGACTCCAAGAGTCATCCCAGATAGCCATACAGTGCCTTGACCTTTCCCAGGCTTTGTGGCGGCCCACTCATGCCATGTTCACCCTTGACCTTTCCCAGGCTTTGTGGCGGCCCACTCATGCCGTACTCACCCTTGACTTTTTCTGGGCCTTGTGACGGCCCACTCATGCCAAGCTCACCCTAGGCCTGGGAGCTGAGGCTCAGAGCAGTGGATGGTTATTTTATGTGCCATGTTGGCCAGCTTGGGGTGTCCAGTTTTTGGCCAAAGACTGACCTAATTCATAGATGGGATTAACATTGTAGATGCTAATCACCCTCCATCATGTGGGCGGCTTCATCCAATCAGCTGAAGGCCTTAAGAACTGAGGATTCCAAGGAGAAGAAGGAATTCTGCCTCCAGCTCACACCCTCCAGTCCTCTCTGAGTTTCCAGCCTACTGGCCTTGCCTGTGCATTTCATACTCAGGACTTCAACATCAACTCTTACCAGAATTTTCTGCCTCTGGGGGACCCAACAGAATTCAGACTGCCAGCCCTCACAGGTGCATGAGCCAATTCCTTAAAATAGATCTCTTTATATATATACATATACACAAATATCCCTCGGATTCTGTTTCCCTGGAGAACCCTGACTGACGCAAGTTGTGAGGTACCTTTCCTCAGGGGTAGTAGCTGGTTAGAAGCACAGATAGGACCAGCCCTGTCCTTTTCCCACCCTACACCGGGGGTTCGGGGGCACATGTTCTCACAGATGTTCTTGGGTGCTACAGGGTGGAGTAGGGCTCAATCTTTCATCATTCATTCATTCATTCATTCACTCAATGTCTCTTTGGCTTCCTACCATTGAATTCCTCATTTCTCACGGACTCCATGCAAGTTGCTGTCCTCAGTGTTCCCATCTGTAAACTGGGTTTGCCATCGCCCCTTTCCAGACCACCGTGAGGGTACAGGCCACTCCTTATAGGCAAGTTTCTTGCCCAATCCCAGACAGACACTGGGAAGCAGAAACTCAAATGAAAATCTGGGTCAGAGCTGAGTCTCTGGGGCTCATGGAAAGGAGGCCAGAATCTCTGGCCTTAAGGGACACCCCTACAGTTATACTTTTCTTCAGAAAGAAAGAATTTTTACCAAACTGTTAGCTGTGGTTATCTGTGGGTGTCAGGCCATGAGCTGTTTCAATTTAAAGTTACTCAAGTCTCTCTGTAGTTTCTAATTATTCATCAACAAACGTGGATTTCCAGCTTCACATAAAAAAGATAAAAGTGGGGGTGAACCGGTAGCTCTCCAGGCCGGTTCCCTTGAGGGCCGGGGCAGTTGTCTAACACGTGGAAGCGCCCATGAGCTGATCAGTCTCCTCCAGTAAATCTAAGTGCAGCTGCCCTGGCGTTCTGCTGAGGCCAGGCCCCTGCCTTCCCTGCATGGCTGTGGTTTGGGCTCTGCCCGTGGATGCCGCCACCCTCCTTTGAGGCCCATAGTGGGTGCCAAGGAGGGGGCAGGGAGACCCAAGTCCACTTTCTCTGCAGCTGGAAGAGTCCTGGGCTCCAGAGAGATGCTGCGTACCTGCTGTCTGCCCTGAGGCTGAGAGAGGAGGCGGCCCCACCCACCTGCCCCCCAGAAGCTCACACGCAGGTGGAGAGGGAAATGCGGGCCCATCTGTGGGGTGTGGGTGCCTGGGTGGGCTGGTGCTGCCAGAGGGCGGGGACTTCCTAGGCTCCAGATCCCACCCCTTGGGGCTCCATCCCTCGAAGCTCTTTTCTAGCCTCACTGCCTCTTGCGCCCTTCAAACCTTCCCCATCCTCTGGCATTTATTTTTAAACCATTAGACTGCTTGCCCCCTAATATCTGGCCATTTTCAGGAAAGGGGGCTGGAGGAGAGTGGGTGGGGCAGACAAGCAGGGGCTGAAACTTGTGGGGCCTGAGAACTCCAGCCAGTTGAGGGGGGCTCTCAGGTAAAGAGCCCTCTCCCCCTGAATAAGGGGCATAAAGCCTAGAGCTGAACCCTCAGCTCCCTGGCTCTGGGTTGAGACAGCTTCTTCTAGGGCATTCAAAGAGGAAGGGCCTGGGCTGAACCAGATGGGCCTTTTGGACCCTTTCACCCCCGAGATATGTAGCCACGAGTCAAGTGGACATTTTCCCCGCCCAGCCCCCTTGGCCTGCCCCTGCCCAGGGCACCTCTTGAAGGTCACCGCCAGGCTCTGCTCTGTGCCCTTGGCCCTGCTCACCCAGCTGCACGGCTTTCTGGTGCCAACAGTCAGTGCCAGGACGCTAACTCAAAAAATCCCTCTGTGTTCGGGGCCTCAGGTTGACCCGGGGCTGCCCAGCTTCTCCAGGGGTGGGCAGGCTTGCGGAGGGACAGCTGGGGAGCAGCGTGAGGCTGCAGCTAAAAGCACGTGCTCAATTCAGAGCCTACCGTCTCACTAACCAGTGAGTCAGGCAAACTTTCTGAGCCTCAGTTTCCTCCTTCATGGGGTTGTTACGAGGCTCAAAGAAGAGCTTCCTGAATGAAGCAGACTCTGGTGGCCGGAAGTACCAGCAGCCTTCATTCTCAGGGTTCACAGTTGGGGCAGGCCTGGGGACCCCACGCCCAGCACTGTGGGGAAGCAGCCAGCTGGCCGAGGGCTTGTGGAGCTAGGCCTACCTGGGCCCCAGGACAGCTGTGGGTGGGCAGACTTCCCTGGCACACAAATCTGTGTGAGAGGCTGGATTCTGGGGAGCACAGGTCCAGCTGCTGGGAGAGAAGGAAAGTGGTTTGATGGCCAGTGTTGCAATTAGGGTAGATTATTCAGACGAAGCTCCTGGAGGCCACCAGTGGGGTGGGGATGGGGCCCTAGTCCCACTCCTTCTGCTGTTGGAATGCAAACATGGGAGAGCTGGGGCCTCTCCATGGGAGCAGAGCCCCTAGGGCAGGCCCTGGCCCAGGCTCACCTCTCCCCAGGCCCTGGCAGGCCCCAAGGAGGCCCCCCGAAGAGCTGCCGGCCCTTCTTGGCATTCCCGGGAAGCACACAGCCCTCACTGCTGTCCGTTCTGCCAGTGAGGCAGGCGGCGACAGGAAGAGGGACGCACAGCATGCTTCATCAAGACACTGTCCTCGAAGTCCTTGCCATTGCTTTGTTACAAACACCAACTGTGTACCAGCCCCTCTCCTGGGCACGTTCATACAGAATTTCACACACCCCTCCCATGACTTTGGGGGGCAGGCACTGCTCACCCCATCAACCAATGAGCAAACCTCCCTGAGCGTGGAGAAAGAGCATGCCAGGGTCACACGGCTGGGAAAGCCCATAGGTGGCCTGAAAATCCACCTGTGTCTGACTCCAAAACTCCTGCTTTTCCCAATACATTCCACCACTGCACCCCCACTTCTTTTTTTTTTTTTTTTAAATACCAAGCTTGGCTTTTCCCACACCATTTGCGAAAGGGAGCCCTGTTCCGCCCTGAGGGCAGGACACGGAAAGAACTCACTTTTGCAAACATTCAACTGCCAGATGCCCTCCCAGGGGTCAGGGACTGGAAGAATCCAAAGCCGAGAGGCCCAGGGGTGATGCTGGGGTAGTGGGCGGCCTGCTCTCCTGACGCTGCGTCTCGGCTTCTGCCCCAGACCCCCCAAAACTCTTGGTCTCTGGGGTCTACACCCAGAGCCACCCACTTGCCAACTCACTACAGCCCCGGAGGTGAATCGGAGCCTGGGGTCCCAGGGGAAGCCACCAGGGGACGTCGTGGCTGCATTTCACTCTGGGTCCTCTTAGGGGTTCAGGAGGAAGCTAAGGCAGCCTTTAGACTTTAATTGTCTGGTTACTGCAAGATCGGTTAATAAGTGATGAAATGGACAACTGATCTGAGTGGAGAGCACCAGGCGTGGGAACCCAGGCACCGTGCGCTGGAGGGGGCTGGAGGGGGCCGGAGGGGGCCAGGCTCAGTCTCCGGATGCTTGTCCTCTTGCAAAGCGCCGGCCCACACAGGAGCCTTTGTCCCCTCACTCCTTGTCTTTCCAGGTCGGGCCGGGCCGGCTGCAGGGACACTGAATCCAGGGCAGGGCCATGTGCCACCCTCGTGGGCCCCTCACCCCTGTGTCCACTCGTGGCCTCTCCTGGGAAGATGGGAGAGCTGCAGTCTAAGGCAATGATGTGAAGATTTCCCAGCTGCCCCAGCTCTCCAGCTGACCACTGCAGCTAAGTAGAGAGAGGCCAAGGTCAAGAGCATCGTGGATTTTGGGTCACAGACCTGGCCTGAGTCTTGGTTTTCACCACGTACCAGGTGCATGAGCTTGGCGAGTCACCTAGAGTGTCTTCATCTGTCAAATGGGGGTGAGAACCCCCACCCCAAAGTCTGTGGGGCAACTATGAGATCTCATGTGGAAATCCCTCCATGAATGGCCCATGGCGTGAAGGGGGCTGGGAGCTGGGGGTGGGGGTAGAAAGCCCGTTTGAGAGGTCTCGCAGACCCTGCTCCCCCTCACTCTTTGACGGCACTGCCCCCAGGAGGTGCCAATGGAAGGAGCTCAGAATCTCAGAACCCAAAGAGGCAGATGTGGCTCGAGCCCCCCCAGGCCCTAGCAGCAGTGGGTGCTGTGTTCCTGGCAGGGCAGGGTGGGCTCTTGTCTCTCCAGAGACCCCCTGAGGCCGGGACTCCTGCCTGCCAGCTCTGCTGCCGTGTGCCCCCGTCCCCACCATGGCAGCTCTGCAATGGGATCCCAGAGGCACGTTCCGGGCTTTGGAAGAAGCCTTCCTCCTAGAGCCGTGGTGGGCCCCGGGCCGGGGCTTCCCAGGCATCACCTCCCCGAGTGCCCACGCCCACCCCGATGGAGAGACCCAGGGGCAGCAGGTGAGACCCAGGCTCAGAAAAGCTGAGTGACTCACGCGCAGGCCTGTGGCTAAAGGAGCTGGAGACGGAGCTCCAACGCCATCTGCACGCTGTGTGAACCAGGACAAATCTCCAGCCTCAGTTTCCCCAACAAAAAATAAAATAAAGGGGTTAGATGGTCATCACAATATGCTATTCCCCCCACAGAGCGAAAACCCGCATGAATGTGCCAAGTAGATATCTGGCCTGCGGGGTCCTCAGTCAGTGTTACTTCTGCCCCCCTTCCAGCCCTAAGGACCTGTGAGTATTTTTTTTTTACTTTTCTTTTTTAGCTTAAGCCAAGCAGAATAACTCCCTCTGCGTCAGACCAGGCTCTGGGAGTGAAAACTTCCCATCCTGGGTCAAGGCCATCTATATTAATGAAATCACTGGGGAGGAAGGAATCCTTTGTAATTTTCTCCAATTCATTTCTGCAGCATAAATAAGTTCTTAAGTGGGGGTGGGGGGAGGGCCCTGCTTGTGCTAGACAGGGAGAGGGAACAAATGTGAACAGCTGTGAATGCCTGAGTTGCGTGGGGGGAGCCCTTTCTCCCCACCTGTCCTTCCTGAAAGTTCTGTTTTCTATCACATTCATTCTGAACAAAGCCACACTCGCCTCTGTGATTTACGACCCCCCACCCAGCACCCCTGCCCTCAGAGTGTCTGCATGTGGCTTGGGCCACTGCCCAGACCTGCAGGTGAGGGAGCCTGGGACCACTCCCTCATGGGGGTTTAGGGTGCAGAGGAGTCCCCAGAGAAACAGGGTACAGCTTAGTCTCCACCCAACTGCCCCTTGGCTGGATCCCCAAGGCATGGCTACTTTGGGCCCGGAGATCAGAAAGGAGCGGCTTCCCGGGGTCTGGCTGCACTTTCCCGTCCCATTGATCACCTTGTGTCGATGCAATATCGGGAAAGAGACCAAACGTCTCCTTTCTCCCCCAGGAGATGAAGGACAGGGACAAGGTGAGGAGCAAGGCCAGGCCAGGCCCCTGCTGTTCTGTGCCCCCCTCCACCCACTCAGGGTCCCAGCCAGGCTTCCCTCTGCCCCCAGACTGGCCCTCCCCCGGGCTTTACTCTCCACTGTCACCCCGTACAAGTCCTCTCAGAGCTGGTGGGGGGCTCTGGTGGGGGGCCCTGGGGCCTGACTGCCCCTGTGATGAAGGAAGCTCTGCCCGCCGCCCAGCTGTCCCCTCTCGGTGCCCTGTCTGGGCACCCATGCTTTGTCCCACTTTGCCCTCAATCCTTGGAGTCCTGCCCCTGCCCCCTCCTGTCTGTCAGTGGCTCTTGGTCCATCCTTCTGAACCCCCACGAGGCTATGACCAGGTGCACTGACCAGGGCCGGGACAGACTGCGGCTGTCCAGGCCAGGTGTCCCCAGCAGTAGAGAAGGTTCAGAGGCTGTTGGTGCCATCACCCCTGACCACAGGAGGCAGGGGCCTGCACAGACTCAGGAAAGGGAAGGCCGGGAGGCAGCGGAAGGCGGCCGGGGTTCTGCGGCAGGGAGGGCTTGGGTGAGACAGACGCTCTAGGCCTGGTGGGACTCCAGCCTGTCGGAAAGCTGCGGGGAAGGCCTCGTGGCTTCCGGAGACGCTGGGACGTGAGGAAGAATCACGCAGGGGCAGGGTGCTCGCCCCCACTCGCTTGCCTCTTCTGCATGTGCCTGGAAACCTCCGCCTGCTGTTCCTTCCAGCCTGCTTGTCCCTGTCCTTCAGTCTGCAGTGCACTCATCCCTTTCTTGGGAAGCCTTCCCGTACGGATCCTGTCTTGCTTTGATCTTTTGACATTTTGTTCATCCTGTTTTGTTTTGTTTTTGTATTAATTTTGATTTTGTATAATAGCATTGAAATGCTGTTTATCTTGATTACTGATTCCTGGTGCTCCTTAAGTCTGATGCTCAGGCAAGGGCCTCACTCGTCTCGCACCCAGGGCTGTGCCCGCAGGCCCTGTGATTGTGGGATCTCGGGACCCGTCCTGCCTGTGTCCCTCGAGACTGGAGCAGTCACCGGGCCTCACCATGCCCCCGCCCAGCCCTGGCTAGCAGTGGGTGGTCCCAGGCCTCAGTAAACACCCCTGTGCCTGAGCTGGAGGAGAGAAGGGCAGGGAGGTGGGCAGGGCAGGGTGGCCTCGCCCAGGTATCCAGATCAGATGGTAACAGCAGGTATCTCGTGATACCCCATCATCTTCCTGGCTGCGAATGTTCAAGGGAAAGTGACCCCCCATCCCCCCAGGAGTGGGGGATGGTGATGTGCAGAGTCACTTGGATAAAAGCCTTAAACTCAGTGGCTCTCTAATTCCGGGGGACTGTGCCTGAGGCCACACCGATAATAATATTATTATCATCAAAGGCATTTGCATACAGAGAAATTGTTCCCTTGATTAAAAAAAAGAACACCTGTAGCATATCATTGTGTGACAATGGGGAGTGGGGCAGCTGGCACCTCTCCAGAAGGTTCCGTTTAGAGGGTACGAGTGGGAAAGGGATGAGGATGCCCGTTATCTGCCTACCCTGGGCAGGGAGGACCCGGTGTGGGGAGGGGTCATAGAATGTGGGTCCCACTGGCTTCCACTCAGCTGTAGGGAGGGTGGTGGGCTCTGGGGGACTGTTTGGGATCCAGCTTCCTGGAGAGAGAAAATGTAGGGTGGAGCAAGTTCTGGAGCCTCAGCCCTGGCCAGCCCCAGGGAGAGCCAGGAAACATATACAAAGGGAGTTTGTGTATTAGACTGTTTCTCAGGGCAAAGTCTGCATTTCTTCCCTTCTGTACCACAGGGCCCGGCCTCAAGGGCCCAGGACTTGCTGAATAAATGCATGAGTAAGTGAATGAATGCACCAGCCAATGGTGTCCACCCTAGTTTGTCAAAGCATCTTCTCCTTGACCCTGGCCAGGCACATGGCACAGAATGGAGGACTCTACAGAGGCGAGCACAATCAGTGGGGCAGAAGACAGGATTTAGAGGCAAAAACCTGAGCTAGAGAGTCCTAGACCCTTACCTAACTCCGTGGGCTCTTGCAGATCAAATGAGATAATGGATGTGAAATGCAGCCCTGTGGATGGTAGAAACTGGTGGTTCCCCAATTTTCAGATTTCATGGACAGCAAAGTTTAAACACTGAGGGAACTCTCTCAACAAATTAGCAACAGAGGGAAATTACCACAACTTAATAAAGAGCATGCATAAAAACCTCTAGCTAATGTAACATTTGAGGGTGAAAGACCCACTGGTTCCCTCTAAGGTCAGGAACAAACCAAGGATGCCTGTTTTTACCACTCTTATTCAGTATGGTACAGGAAGTTGTAGCCACTGCAATAAGGCAAGAAGAATAAATAAATAATAAACAGGTTGGAGACAAAGACATAAAACTAAACCATCTCTATTTGCAGATAACATGATTGTTTATGTAGGAAATCCCAAGGAATCTACAAAAATAACTCCTAGAACTAATAAATGAATTCAGCAATGTTGCAGGATACATCTTCATATAAAAATCAATCGCATTTAATATACTAACAATGAACACAAGGAAACCAAAATCAAAAGCACCATACCCCCAACTGATTTAATGATTCAACACAATTCCAATCAAAATTTCAACACCTACTTTGCAGAAATGGAGGAGCCAATTATCAAATGTATTTGGAAGGTAAGCCCCGGACAGCCAAAAACATCTTGAAAAAGAAGAATGAAGTTGGAGGACTTACACTTGCTGATGTTAAAGCACACTAAAAAGCTACAGTGGTCAAAACAGCATGTACTGACAGAAAGATGGACACACTGGTCAGTGGAATCAGATTGAGTGTTCAGAAATGGACCCTCACATCTTCGGACAATTGATTTTTGACAAGGCTGCCAAGTCCACTCAATGGGGACAGAACAGTCTCTTCAACAAATGGTTCTGGGAGAATTGGATATCCATATGCAAAAGAATGAAAATGGGCTCCTATCAACCCTATACAAAAAGTAACTCAAAATGGATGAAAGGCCTAAATATAAGAGCCAATACCATAAAACCCCCAGAAGAAAATGTAGGGAAGCTTCTTCAAGATCTTGTGGTATGTGGTGGTTTCTTAGACCTTACACCCAAAGCACAAGCAACAAAAGAAAAAATAGGTAAATGGGAATTCCTCAAAACTGAATACTTTAGTGCTTCCAAGGACTTTGTCAAGAAGGCAAAAAGGCAATCCATTCAATGGGAGAAAATATTTGGAAACCACATTTATGATAAGGGTTTAATATCTAGAATATATAAAGATATCCTATATGTCAACAATAAAAAGACATACAACCCAATTAAAGATGGGAAAAATACAGGAATAGACATTTTTCCAAAGAAGAAATAGAAATGGCTAAAAAATCACATGAAAAAATGCTCATCTTCACTAGCTATTAGGGAAATGCAAATCAAAACCACAATGAGATATCATTTCACACCTACTAGAATGGCCACTATTAAACAAACAGAAAACTACAGGTGTTAGAGAGGATGTGGAGAAATAGGAACACTTATTCACTGCTGGTGGTAATGTAAAATGGTGCAGCCACTGTGGAAGGCAGTTTGGCGGTTCCTCAGAAAGCTAAGTATAGAATTGCCATACGATCTGAGCAATCCCACTACTAGGAATATACTCAGGAGATCTGAGAATAGGGGCAGGAATAGATACTTGCACACCGATGTTCACAGTGGCATTATTCACAACTGCCAAAAGATGGAAGCAACCCAAGTAACCAATAACTGTTGAATGGATAAACAAACTATGGTATACACATACAATGGAATATTATTCAGCTGTAAGAAGGAATGAAGTCCCCATGCATGCAACAACATGTATAAACTTTGAAGACATCATGTTGAGTGAAATAACCCAGACCCAAAAGGACAAATATGGTCTTATTTCACTAATATGAACCGAATATAATGAGCAAACTTGTGGAGTTATTATCTAGAATAAAGGTTTCTAGAAGATAGAATGAGGAAGAGAATGGAGAACTGACGCTTAATTTGCACAGAATTTTTAAATGTTTGATTGCAAATGCTTGGAAATGGATAAAGGTGATGGTCGCATATCATCATGTGCGTAAATAACGGCACTGAATCGTGTGTGTGATTGTGGTTGAAAGGGGGGAAGTTTAGGGTCATGGATATCACTAGAAGGAAAGCTAAAGGATGAAACACAGGACTGTATAACAAAGTAAACCCTGTTGTGGATGATGAAGGTGGTTCATAGAACAAATATAAGAATATTCTTCCATGAATTAGAACAAATGTGTGTCACAACTACAAGGTATTAATAATAGGGTGGCATATGAGGGAAAAATACACCTAATGCAACTATGGGCTATAGTTAACAGTGCTATCTTGAAGTTTTTCCATCAGACATAGCACAGGTGCTGCACTGAAGCTAAGTGTCAATAATAGGGGCTCAGGGGAACGGGGTTTTTCTTTTTGGAGCAATGAAAGTGTTCTAAAATTGATTCTAGGTGGTATATGAGAAAATATGAAAAATATGAAAGTGTTCTAAAATCGATTCTGGCAATGAAAGCTCAGCTTTGTGATTATACTGAGAGCCACTGGATGGATTATACACGTTGGATGGGTTGTATAGTGTGTAGATAAAAGTGTTGAAAAAAATGTTGTGAAGTCATTAATAAATTAAAGAAAATGGGAACAAACCCACAAAACCCCATACCAATAATAATAGCTCCAAAGAAAATGAAATTCACAAAATGTGTACAGGATCTGTATGCCGAAAACTACAAAATGCTGATAAAAGAAATCAAAGAAGGCCTTAAAAACGGACAGACATACCTTGTTTACATCAACATAGTAAAGATGTCAATTCTCCCTAAATTGATCTTTAAGTTTAATGCAATTCCTATCAAAATTGCAGCCAATATTCTTTACCGACAGACACAAATTTATTCTAAAATTTATATGGAAAGGCACAGGCCCTAGGATAGCTAGGACAATCCTGACAAAGAAGAAATAAGGGGGAGGAATCACTTTACCTGATACTGAGGTTTACTATGCTGAAGGAGGGACTGACGTACAGACCAGCAGAACAGGACAGAGAGCCCAGAAAAGGTCCCACGCGAATATGCTCAACTGACTTTTGGCAAAGGCACAGAATGAAGGAAGGATAATGTTTTCAACAACTGGCGCCGGAGCAATTGGACACACATAGTCCAAAAACAAACATACAAAAAACAGAAAAAAACAAAAAAAAACAAAAAACGAAATTTGATGTAATTTGTACACCTTATGTACAAATTAACAAAAAAAATGGATCACAGACTCAATGTAAAATTTAAAACTATAAAACTTTTAGAAAAAAACACAGGAGTACAGCTCTGGGATCTGGAGTAGGCAAAGAACTCTTAGACTTAATACCAAAGCATAACCCGGAAAAGGAAAAATTGATACATTAGACTTCACCAAAGCTAAAAACTTGTATTCTTCAAAGCCCAGTTGAGGAAGGTGAAGCAACAAACTACAGCTTGGGAGAAAATATTTGCAAACCCCATAGCTGACCGAAGACTAGTATCTAAAATATATGAAAAGCTCTCAAAAACTCAACAGTAAAAACAAACAAAACAACAAAACCCCCATAAACAATCCAATGAGAAAATGGGCAAAAGACATGAACAGACATTTCACTGAAGATGATATACAGATGGCAAAGAAGCACATAAAAAATGTTCAACATCATTAGCTTTGGAGAAATGTAAATTAAAACCACAATGAGATCACCGCACAACTATCAGAATGGCTCAAATAAAAAACAGTGGCAATGCCAGATGCTGGCAAGAATGCAGAGAAACTAGATCTCTCATACGTTGCCGGTGGGAATGTAAAACAGTGCAGCCATTTGGGAAAATTTTTGGCAGTTTCTTACAGAACCAAACATGCAATTACCACATGACCCGGCAATTGCATTCTGAGACATTTATTCCCTGAGAAATGAAAGGTCATGTTCACATGAAAACCTGTACATGAATGTTCACAGTGACTCTATTTTTAATAGCCCCTAACTAGGAACACCCAGAAGCCCTTCTGTGGGTGAGTGGTTAAACAAAATGCGTGCATCTGCCCCACGGAATACTACTCGGCAATAAAAGAGAAAGAACTGTGGATACACGCGAGTACACGGATGAATCGCCAGTCAGTAACTTGACTGCGGTCGTGGGTACAGGAACTTACATATGTGATAAAATGGCATGGAACTAAATACACACACACACCCCACACGTGTGCAAACAGACAAGTACAAGTACACCTGAGGGGACCTGAACAAGATCAGGGGATTGTATAGATTCAGCATCCTGGTTGTGATACTGTGTAGCACAGTTTTGCAAAATGTTACCATTACAGGAAACTGGGTAAATGGTACATGGGCTCTTTGTATTATTTCTTTCAGCTGCAATGATCTCACTAATAATTTCAATTTAAAATAGGGGAATTGACAGAGATATTTTACTTTTGCCAAAAGTCATTAAAACACAACCATCACATCTGCTGTCCTAAGAGGACACTTTAACAGTAAAAAAGCAGGAAGGTCACAGTGTCAGAAGAAAGGACAGTCCTTGTAAAATGAACTAATTTAGCTTATGAAAAACTCACCCTGTTTTTTCTTCTTTCTCTCATTTTGCCACGGACTGATAAGAACGTCATCATGAGCTATCACAGATTGAATTTGAGCATGTGGGAACACTAAAATTAAGCACTGGCTAATGAAATATTATTAACAGGAGGGTGGGGTGTGTGTGCGTGTGTGTGTGTGTGTCTGCTTGTCTGTCTGTCGGGGACGTGGGGTTCTCCAGCCGGGCTTTTGGAGGCTGGTCCGGGCACAGGCCATGATGCCATGGAAGGTTCCGTGGGTAAACACGGAAGGTGCTCGGGCCTTTCTCAGACTGCAGGGCTCAGAGACCAACATCTCCCTCCCATACTCCACAGCAGGGTGCAGGAGGCCACGGGGCCTTTGGGTCCTCAGCCTGGGAGCCCCGGACAGCAGGGACGGCTGAGGCCAGTGCCCAGCCTTACCAACCAGTGCTGGCCGACATGGTGCCCAGCGAGATGCCACTGCTACTTTCCTGGGGAGCTGCTCCAGCAAGGTCGGTGGGCAGCGCGCCTGTCCCCACATGTTGCTCCCTCACTGATGGGACGTGAGGTTCCCTTTCCCCTGGGACCCTCCTGGTAGCACATCCACGTCAGCCCCGTGACACTGATGACAGATGGCTCAGTGTGACCGGAGCCCAGTGCTCTGTCCTGCTCGGGCCACCTCCCTGTCAAGAAGCTTGCATTCAGCACTTTCAAGAGGGGCCTCGCCCCGGAGCCCGGCCACTAATTGAATAACTCTCAGCTCCAAGCATTCCATTTGGCCGGGAATTAGATTTCACCCAGCCAGCTCCAGGCACCATTTCAACAGGACTTTATAGAGGAGAGTCCCCGACGGAGGCCACTGTCAGCCTGCATCTGCTCGAGACGTGCTGACGGACACCAGCCCCGTGCCCCGGCCAGACGGCCTCTGAACACAGACATAACTTTGTGGGAAGTCCCCCAGAATTCACTGCTGTGCAGCGGAGGGGCGGGGCCGGTTGCAGAAGAGGCCGGAGAGGCCTGGAACCCCACTGTCCCCAAGTGCGTGACGACCAAAGGAGTGTGGGGGTGGGGGATCCCCTCTTTCCCACAGAGAATAGCCAGCTTGGAGGGAGGGGCTAGGCTGCTCCTTCAGAGCCTGAGACTGAAGCCAGAGCTGAGGAGGCTTCCCAAACCAAAACGTGCATCCTTAACCCAAGAAAATGGCCTTTTGGTGAATGTACTCATTAATCTATTAATTAATTAATTAATTAATTCATCATCGACTATATCCTGGGCCCTGGGAGAGAACAGATCAGAGTGGTTAAGAGCCTCAATTTCCTTGCCTGTGAAATAGGGATAACTACAGCACCTATCTCTTAGGGTTGTTTTGAAAATTTCATGATTTAATACGGGTAAAGAGTTTACCACAGTGCGTGAGAGAGAAAGCACACAAAGAAGGTTAATAAAACAAAACAAAACAGCTCAACCTGTATTAGACTCTGGGATTGAAAAAACAAGGTAGCACAGTGGCTCTTGAACTTTGGGGTGTAAAAGAATCGCCTAGGGAGAGATTTACAAGGTGGATGCTAGGCTCCACCTGCAGAGGTTCCGATCTGGCAGAACTGCACTGGGGTCTGGGACTCGGCATTTCCAATAAACTCCCAAGAGCATCTGATGCGGTGGTCCTTGGACCTCCCCGGGGGCTCACAGGTGAGTGGGGCAGTGGCTCTGACAGAGGGGACAGGTGGCACGGAGCCTGGGCGAGGAGGATTCAGGGACCCTGCCCGGGGGTCTCTGGTTAGTCTTTGAGGTGCTTCTGGAAGGAGGAGGAGGAAGTGGGGCGCACAGGCTGAGGGGCTGGGGTGCGAGGGCCAGCCTGGCGCCGTCAGGGAGCCTCGGGTCAGGTTTTGCTAGAATTTGCAGCCTGGTGAGTCTGCAGATGAGGCCGGGTGGGAGGAGGGAGAACACCAAGGGCTTGAGGAGCTGTGCCGGGGGAGCTGCTTTTTCTCTGCCAGGACAAGGGGGCTTTGGAAGAACTGGGTGGGGAATGATGTGTTGTGTGGCTTTACCACTGTGTACGGTGGACCAGGTGACAGAGGTGACAAACCTGGGGGGGAGGGGTGGTGGCCATGCAGACAGAGAGGCAGGACAGACTGGGGATATATTGGGGGGTGCAGTGGCCAGGCTTTGAGCTGTCCAGATATGGGGGTGACCAGATGGATGGCGGCACCTTCCAGTGAGACAGGGAGCCCCAGATGAGGAGCATGTGGGAGGGTGTTGGGGTGATGTGGAGTGAGCGTCGCACCCGCTGAGCTGAGGGGTCTGTAGGGTGGCAGGGGAGTGTCCAGGGGGTGGCTGGAGGTGCAGGTCTGCAGCTTGGGGGTAGCGCTGGGCCAGAGGGAGACGTGTGAACATCATTAGCCCAAAGTGGTGGGAATGGCAGTGGTGGCTCGGAGAGGGGACGGAGAGTGAGGTGGGGACAAGGAAGGGCTGTGGCTAAGGACGATTCAAGGGGGGTTCACACAAAGCCCAGCAGAAGCCCACTTAGGAGACTCCACCTCCAGCCCCAAGGAGCCTTGGACTCCCCAAGGGGCTTCCAGATGCCCCCCCACACCCAAGATTGTTCAAGGCATGTGAACTCCCTCTATTAAGAGGGTAGGGGCAGGTGGTTGAGCCGGAGGCCCACCTGTGGAGGGTGGACCAGACCCCCTAGGCCGCCAGGAGACAGGAGAGGGTCCCCCCAAAGCTCCCCTTCCCCAGCACGGAGCTCAGGTGGCATGAGGACACCCAGAGCCTCTCACCTTGTAAGGGAGCTTTTGACGATTTCAGAAGATTTCTCATTAGAGCCTCTGTTTATTATTGCAACCTCATTTACATATGAACATTTCCCCTTTTCATCTGGAGCAGGCTGTCTGTGGTGGCAGTGCGGTGGGGCGGGGGTTCCCTGGGGTCTCCACTCTCCTGGTGCCACCTGGGACCGCCTCCCCCAGCCCCTGGGCCGCTCCTGCAGTGACCTTGCAACTGACTCGAGGGCTGGCAGGCAGCTCAGGCTGTTTTTTTCCGGAGCACTTACTGGGGGCATTGCCAAGTCCAGCCTCCCGGTGTTCGCCAGGCTCTCTCTGCTCACAGCATGTGTGGCTCCTCATGAATTTTTGTTATGACATTTGGCTTCCAGGGGGACAGAGGCTGTGAGTGATGGGCGCTGTGGCTTTCCATTTGCGGAAGAGCTGACTAAATGGAGCTGTAAGACCGGCTGCCTGGCACCAAGTGGGCTGGCCTGGCCCCTTCTCCCAGAAGCCAGCTCTGGGTGGGCAGGCGGGAGGGGACAGGCTCCTGCCCACCAGCGCTGACCTCCTGCTCGGTTCATTTGGCTGACTTCCCTGGGGTGGTGGTGGGGGGCTGTCTGCAGGGGGCTTTGGGGGCTCAGGGGATCAGCCTTTACCAGAATAGACCCCTCATCACAGTGTGGAGATGCCTGACACTGGGGCCTTCCAAGGGCTCCCAAGAAGTTGGCCTGGATGAGGGTCAGGCCCTGGAGAAGCTCATGGGGGCAGAGCAAGAGGAGGCCTATCGGGAAGGGCCATGGGGTGGTTCAGCCTTCAGGGAGATCCAGCCAACCTCTGAAGGGGCTTCTAGAGGCCAGGGGGTCTGACTGCCAGCTTCCCCTTGCCAGGTCTTCTCTTTTCAAATTGCTTAAGACCCTTTACCCCCCTGCCATCTTCGAAATACAGCCTGAGTCCCTGCAGCTGGGAGCACATCCATTTCTCTCCCTGGGCTTAGCTGCCCAAATGCCCTCTTCTCCCTCTCCAAGAGAAGCTCCTCTGAGCTCTCGGCCCCTTGTCCAGGCTGGTAAATTGAGAGTCTCTGCCAGCTCTGTCAACCCCCCAAGTTCAGGCGGCAAGGGGCTCAGCATCACCAAGGCCTGTGGTCAGGAGGGATGACCTCCAGGTCATTGTATGACTGTCCCCAGGCCAGGATTTCCTTTACAAGATACTGGTGCCAACCTCTGCTTGGATTCCCCTATTGGTTTGGGATGGCTCCAGTGTGTCCCTAGAACCGAACGGCACCAGATGCTCTCTCTGACGGGGGATGCCGGGAAACAGAGTGTGGAAGCAAATGTTGCCTGCCCTTGTCCTGAGTGCCTCTGACCTTGAACGCTAAGGACAAGCCCTGATATCACAGCCTCTCCCTACCAGCCCAGGGGGAGGTGCCCACCCAGCCATTGACCCAAGCCCTTCTTGAGTCTGCCTTACCTACTGACTCACTCTTCTCCTTGGAATAACTAGATCGAAAGAGGCAATATGCCCCAAAGTATTCTGTCAACTGACAGCACGCCACGGCTGTGCAGAAAAGGAGCTGACATTTACCAGCACCTACTAAGCACGTGCCTCTGTGCTGGGCCCCACAACTCTCTCCACACTCAGAAGGATGGTATCACTATGCCCATCTGACAGGTGGGGAAACAGCTTTAGGGAAGTTAACCCAGTTGGCCAAGGTGTAGTGCTGGATGCAAAGTCCCCGTGGCCCAGCAACTGCATTTCTAGGAATTTGTCCCAAAACACAAAGCAAGAAGGATGCTCAGAGATGCCCTGGCTATTAATTGTGAATAGCTAGAAGCAATCCAAACAGCCAAAGATCAGAGATTGGCTAAATAAATTATGGCATATTTATAGAATGGACTATAATGTGACCACTAAAAATATCTTGGAGATTTATATCCATTGACCTGAAAAGATGCCTATGAGACGTTATTGAGTGGAAAAAACAGATTATGATAATAATATGTAATATGAGTGTATTTTAATAGCATTCTGCATATTTATATGCCTAAAAATTAGCTTGGAGGTTCATAACCAACATGTTAAGAGTTACTACCTATATTGAGTTATTATCTACAGCTATCTACCTATTACCTCTGGATGTTAGGATTTCCGGTGATTTCTATTGTCTTTTGACTTTTCTGTTTTGTTGGATTTTTAAACATGGACATGGATTATTTTCCTAATTAGAAAAAAATAACAGCACTGTGCCCAATTTGAAAAGAAGAGACTGCTAACAACCCCACATCTTGACTTCCTTTGCCAGCAGCCGGCAGGCAGGGCTTCCTTGCATTGTCTGAACATCGGCAACCTCTCCTTCAAGCGGGCACCCCTCCTCTGGACTGGGGACAGTGGCAGCAGGTCTGTGGCATCTGGGTGGCTCTCTGCAGCCCCATGGGTGGGACAGCCTTGGTGCCTTCTCCCTTTCCATCTGAGACCTCTTGGGACAGTTCCCTGGATTTCTTCCTATATTAGGGTGAAGGAAAGAAGAACTTAAGGTCCTGAAAAATCTAAGCAGAAAGGGACCTTGGGGAGCCATCTGGTCTACCTCTCCCCTCATTCCAGCTGCTTTCAGCCCAACTACTGGAAGGGTCCAGCTCTGAAGAGGCTGCACGGCCCCCAGCTGGGGGAGGGACGTGTGGGCTCCAGCTCCTGGCCATTGAGCTTCCTGGCTGCCCCCTTAGCTCCTGCCTCCTCCCAGCCCCTAATTCCACAGTGTGACTCCAACGGCAGCTTCCGGACAGCAGAACAATTTAATTCCCATTACAGTATAAAAATTAATAACATTAAAATGTCATGATCATCCCACACTAATTAAACATCTAATGAATAATTAGCTGTGGACACATCTGACATTTTTGGTCATTAATTTGAGCAAGTGTTTTAAGTTCCAAACAAAACTCCTCTGTGGTGGGGCCCGCAACTCTGAGTCTTCCCAGAGTCAATGTGCATCCCCAGGTCCCGGGCGGCTCGCTGCTGCGGGCAGGGTGGGGGGCAAAGCGAGCTCCCCGATGCCGGGCTGGCCTGGGGAAGGCTGGTCCCCAAAGCTCACCCTTTTTATCGTGGGGAACTCCACCGGGGAAGGGTGGGAGGCAGGCTGGGAGGCTGGGGTGGGGACTTGGGGGACATCTGTACCCCGTTCTCCTGGGTCTGAGCTACCAAGCTCCACCGTCCATCTGTGTTGGCTGTTCCCGCTTGGGGGTTGAAATCAGGTCACCCATCCTTGTTGGGGACCTGCCCCCCAGACCTGTTGCCTGCTGGGCCTGTTAAAGTCTCAAGAAGGGGAAGGAGCTGTGCAGGTATTTGGCAGATTTGCAGATCTCGAGGTGAGGGGAACTCAGGGTCTGTCCCGCCCTGGCCTTTTGCAAAGGGCCCACTAGGTGGTGGGTGAAGTGGGAGTTACGTGGGATACAGCTGAGGCCTGGACTCCCCATCACCCACTGGGCAGGAGGCACACAGAAGACCCCCTGCTGAGAGACAGCCTGCTGACTGGCTAACTCCTCAGTGTCTGCCAATTCTATCCGGGTGAGCTCTGTGCCGGGTGCTTCCATACTTAGCCCCAGGAGGAAACGACACAGAGAGGTTAACTGACGTACCCAAAGTCACACAGCTGGGTGAGGCAGAGCCAGGAGGAGGAGCAGGCCACTGGTGCCCCATCTGTGCTTTGGACACTGCTCCTTCTGGCCTCGTTCTTCTGTCATCTTTGGGAGCCCTCCCCGGGTCACAGGAGCTGGAGAAGCCTGTCCACGGGGAGCCGTGCCGCAAACGGTCAGGACTTGGGTTGGCGGGAGCTTGCAAGGACTAAGACTGGGCTTTCAAAGGCGACCCGAATGTAACAGATGTTTTGTTCTTTGGGTTTTTCCTTGAGGACCCTCTGGAATCTCTGACACATCTCAACCGGCTAGCTCACTGGCTCCACAGGTATTAAAGGGGGAGCCCCAGGGGCCCCAAAGGGAAACAGCTCCAGGTGGTCCAGGACCTGCAGCTCCAGCCCTGGGGTGCCTGCAGGGAGGATGGCTTCATCCCCCCGCCTGATGGCCAGGAGTGCCCTGCTCCTCTCTGCTGCCAACGTGGGGTTTGTGCGCACAGGGCCTTCCCCCTCAGGACAAATCGCCCCTCTCCTTCAAAGTTCCCAGGAGGCCGCTCTCCAGCCTCCAGTACTCTTTCCCACACATTCCCAGTTCTCCAGGGTGTCTCGGCACACAGTCGTTACCCAGGAAATGCTAATAACCGCTGACCAGATAACCAGGGACAGCATTTATTTATCCACTGGTGCATTTCCCCTCAGGAGCCGCCTGGCTCCGGGGGAGACTCTGGCCCCAGGAATCTCTGGTCATTGCCTGGTGTTTGGGTAACTGCTTTAATTTGCTCCCTGCGGGGGCTGGGGGTTGGCTGCTTAGGGCAGGAGGTTGAAGGGGAATCCCAAGCTCCTTCCCTTGTCCAGGGAGCTGAGAAGGGGTTCCTCGGCATGGGGTACAAGCCAGGTATGAGGGTCCATCCCCCCACGTCCCCTGGGAGCCCCCTACACACACCTAGCCTCTCAAACTTCAAATCCCAGAGCAGGACTCCTGGCTGTCCCCTCCCCCAGCGCCCCTTCCCCATGGGTTCCACCCTGGACACCCCAGGACCTCACACCTGGGTCACCAACGGTGCCTCCTGTTTGGTTTCCCCACTCCCACCTGGGCCCCCATGGTCCCTCTCTGAGGCAGAGCCCAGAGCCATCGTGCTGAGATGCCAGCCAGCTCCCATCCCTCCTCTGCTCCACGCCTGCTACAGGCTCCCACCCGCCCAGAGGAACATCAAGTCCCGAAGGTGCACTGCTTCCCCGAGGGCCTTCCCTCCCCCTATTCCCCAGTCTGCTCACTCCCGGGAAGAGGCTGGGCATGCTTCTGCCTCAAGGCCTTTGCGCTCTCTGTTCCCCTACCTGGGGTGCCCTTCCCCTGGCTGCTCCTGGCTGCCTCCCTCCCCACCTCTGAGTCTCTGCTCACATGGAGAACCTTCCAGGGTGGCTCACCCTGACTGTCTTTGAAGGTTTCATGACTGTTCGGCAAAGATTGACTCTCCTCCCACCCTCGCATGTCACTGGCACTGGGCTCTGCTGTGTGATTGGCTTTGGCTGGTGGAACGGGAGTGGCCATGACTCCCCCATGTCTGGGCAGAGGCTGTAAACAGCTTGGGAGGCTTGGAGTGGCCGGTTGCCCTGCAGAATGTCTGCACTGGGAAAACCAAGCTCCGACATGCCCCTGCTGGGTCAAGGTCCTGCAACCAGTGTGAACCAACCTGAACCTGACCCCCGGCCTGGAAAGAGCAGCCGTAGCCACCCTACTGCTTGAGTGAGAAATAAACGTCTGTTCTTATAAGCCACCAAGATTCTGAGGCTGTTTGTTACACAGCAGGATTGCAGCAAACCTGACTCATTCATCGCCCTATTTGAAATTGTAAATTGTCCTCCCCCTGGGACACTCCTGATCTCCTCCTTATCCTGACTGCCTTCTATCTTATGATATAATTTTATTATTGTTTAGTGAGACCTCCCTCGGTAGAGCATGACTTCCATGAGGTCAGGATCTCTGTCTGCTTTGATCACTGGCATGTTCCAGAATCCAGAGCAGTGACTGACAGAGAGCTAGTGCTCTGTAGACATTTTTGAGGGAATGAACAAATGAACAAATGAATGAAATCTGGGCACTTTTGTGGGGCTGTACCTTGCATTCCACTCCTAGTGTTTTGGGGGCCTCAGCTATTTCCTGTTTGGGGACTCTCCAAGTAACAGCCAGACCGGGTTCAGAGCCAGGAAACCCAGAGATGACTTCACTTGCACAGGCAAGCCCGTGATTCCCAAGTCTGGATCAGAAATCCTGGGAAACGCCAAAGCAATGGAGAGAGCAAAGCTCCAGCCCTGCAGCCCACAACTTCCTCTGGCTTAGGTTCTTGTCCCTGGGGCACCCCGAGGAGAAGTTTTCTCAGGTGCTTCCTCTGCAGAGCAGAGAAGGGGGGCAGGAAAGCTGCCGGCCTCGTGGTCTTGGCACAGATGCTGTGCACCTGGGGGCCCTGGCTATGGGAAGGGGCCTGGCCAGGTTCTGGGGAAAGAGAAGGTCCAGGAGGCACCACCTGCCTTTTGGGGGACCCCATAAGAAGCTGCCTGTGATGAAGCCAGGATTCTTCCATCAGAAATCCAGCCATTTTACTTCCTTTCTACCCAAATTTAGGATTGAGAACACACCTGGCAGCTGGCTGGAAGGGTTTGCCGAGGCTTCCTGCGATGTAGAGACCCAGCCACTGACAGATCTCTGGTGCACCCAGGCATCCCCGGAATCTTGGTCTTTTGGGCAATTCTCCCTAAACAGGAGCTTGTGTCAATAGTGATCACGATAATTAATGACTGACTCACAGGCAAGTCATAAATGCCCCTCACGGCACTAAATGATTCACATTTGTTATTTCTTTTTCTCTTAACATTTAATATAAGGATGACTGTCCCCACTTCACAGGTGAGAACAGGAGGTTCAGAGAGGTGCAGTAACTTGCCTAAGGCCACAGAGCTAATAAGCGGTCCCTCCAAATGCCACCCCGGGGCTTTCTGACTTCGACGTCCCCTGAGGTTTTCCTTTAGTCTATGCTGCTTGCTATTCTGGTTTAACTGGGAGTGAAGACTCCAATTGTGTGTAAGACAGCACACCAAGCTGGAGAGGGAGAAGGAAATGGACTCGGAAGTCACCTCCCTGCTGTCAAGGAACTCCAGGTGACAACAAGGGGGAAGGACCATCCCCAGCGCCAGGAACTGAGCTCCCAGGCAGGTGTTGCCC
The DNA here is from genome assembly GCA_004027775.1 of Bradypus variegatus. Lineage (NCBI taxonomy): Eukaryota > Metazoa > Chordata > Mammalia > Pilosa > Bradypodidae > Bradypus > Bradypus variegatus. Next base: position 78,470 of record PVKY010000037.1, on the reverse strand, counting down.
CATCCACAGCGGGAAGGGCCGTCACTGGTGGAGGGAGAAGCCCACCCGGGGGCTGGGCGGGCACCGGAGACTGCCCGGGAGAGTTGGTGTTGAGTGGGATGTGGGGGGTGGTAGGATTTGCCGGGAGATGGGGCCAGGGTGAGTCGCGGTGACCGCGGCGATTCCCAGATCCCAGCACCCTGGCCATGCCCTCAAACAAAAGCCGAAACCCTGGAGCTGGTGTGCGAATGGTCCCCAAACCAGGGGGGGCGGGGAGGCTGAGGGGGTCCTCAAGCAGGAGGATGACAGCCCGCTGCCCCCTGGGGGGGAAATGAGGGGGGAGCCGCATTTTGCAGTTGTTCCTGGGAAGTCTGGCTGCACACTCCACTGGTACAGACCATGCGTTCTGCCCCCCAGATTTAAAGGCTCACCTAAAAGACTTTAGGCCCTCATTTTTGAGGGATCAGTGGATTCCTAAAGCCTTGGCATGAATTGCTGCTCCATCCCCTGGCTCTGGCTGCCAGCCGGCCTCTCACCCATGGCGGTCACAGTCAGAGCGATGCTACCTGTGTGTGGCATCGTGGGGGCTTTGTACCTCCCCCTCCCACCCACAGGGAAGGTGGCTCTGTGACTCCTTCCAGGCTACAGATGAGGGCACAGTGGTGGCCAGGCCTGTGGGGCAGCTCTCAGGGCTGGGATGGGTGGGTCTGACTCCGGAGGCCTCCCGGCACCAGCACAGGTGGCTGCTCCCGGCTGCAGAACGGAATCACCTGCAGACAGTTGAGCAAAACAGCAATCCTGAGCTCTGCCCCAGACCCAGCAAAGCAGGATTCCTGGGAGCGGGGACCCAGGCACGGACACTGTTAACACCCTCCCCAGAGCTGAGCACTGCTGGCCCTCCCTGTGTTCCAAAGCAGGTAAACCTCTAAAAGCCAGTGTTTGAAAAACGGGGAGCGTAATTTCAGGACCAAGTGTGAAATCTCTTTGTAATGTGAAAATCAGTCTGAAACCTATCTGCATTTCTTTTTTTTTTTTTTTTGGTAGAATAATTTAGGAATGACAGTCAGAGATTGTGGGCAATGAGACTCATTGGCTGGCAGGAGACCCCTTGGCTGCCTGATGCCAAAAGGCATCTTGGCCCCACTAACTGGCGACGGTCCTTTGGTCTGCATCTGCATGGTGCACTCAGGAGAGAGGCTGCGGGTCCACATCCCCTCAGCCCAGGCCTGGAGCCCTGGCTAAACTGCAGGTGACGGCGTCCCAGCCGAATGTCCCCATCCTGTGTCCTGGAAGGGACCTCAGCAGCTGAGGGTGGTGTGGCCCAAGCCGCAGGCCTCGGCACAGTTTTATGACCGAGTTATAAACCTCTGAGAAATGGGGTTTATAATGGAAACTCTGACACCGTCTAAAATACAGCGGCACTGCTGGGCCCTCCTGTAACACAGCCCTAATTTATAAACCACTCAGGATTCCAGGCCATTTTGAAACTTATAGACAATAATCCAGAAATAGAGTAAACTAGGAGAGAAAAAATGGCACAAGTGTCCATGGGCTATAAAGTCTGCAGAGGCCGATGGTGCAGAAATCAAACAGTGTCACAGTGTTTGGTCTCTGCCATGAATCTCAGCCCCCACCCCCCAAAGTGAGGCAGGGCCTGGGTTGGGGGGAGTGGATCTCCCCCTGGCAGATGGGGTGCCATTCGGTTCATCTCCCAAGGGGACTTTTAGGGCGAAGATTGGATAGAGTGGAAGAGGGGAGAAAGCGCTCACACTTGGCTCAGTGTCCCAGATGCTTTCATAAGAAGGTTCCAACAAAGCTTCCAATGAAAAAAGTGGTGAAGAAAGCGAAAGGTTTTCCCCCAAGAGTTGGAAGTGATCCCTAATGGTGACGGAAGGCCTGCTCCCTGCTTGTGCCTCCGGCTTGCACGTCATCCGTAGGGGCTGCTCGGGGGCCTGGGGCCCACAGCAGCCGGGTGGGCAGGAGGGACCCCCGCCACATCCTCGCTAAGAGCCACAGGCTGGGGGTCCGGTGCAGCCTGGGAGGAGAGACCCCTCGAGCACCCTGCACCTTCTCATTCACCGAGTGTCCTGCAGAGATCAGATCTGGGCCAAGGGCCCCGGAGGGGACTAGAACACCAGGCAAGAAAGCGGGTGCTGGCGTCTCCTGTCTCCTCGAGGGCCAGGGCTGGCTGCAAGTCATTGTCGTCATCTTTCCCACCCCTGCTCATCTTCCTCCTCCTTCCCTCTTTCCCTGCCTACCTGCCTTTCTCTCTCTAGTCCCTTCTTTCTCTCCCTCCCTGCCACCCTCCCTCCTTCATTAATTCTAGTCAACTAATATTTTCTGGCAAATGCTCAGAAAATATTTCTGCCAAGCTCTGTGTTGGTGTTGGGGACACACAGGTGACTCAGGAATCGAGCTGAGCAGGGGAGACAGATGTGCAAATGGACAGACGCCTTATAACGGTTTCCTCTATTTGAATTCACGTCCCCTTCTGCTCCCCGTACACACCTCACTCTTCTTTAACCCAAGGTGGGATTGCAAAATAATGGAAATGACTAATGACAAAACAAAGTAGCAGAAATTTTGAGGAGTCTTTTTCAAACGACACCGGCCCCACTTCTCAGCTTCTAGAAGATTCTTAAATGCCTTTCCTGACAGTTGTGTGGATTGGGAGGCAGTGGCCTTTTCCCCCCTCTGGGATCCACTAGTGGGTCACCACCCTGGCGGCAGAGGCTTGTGGAGGGTCTGGGGGAGCCATGGGCTCGGCACAGTGGGGGGCCACGTGGGGGGGGCCCTGCCACGCTTCGGAGCACGAGCTCAGGGCCAGGAACCCAGGGTCCTGCCGGCTCCCCTTCCTCGTGAGTGGGCAGCCTTTCCCTCTGTTCTCGTTTCCCGCCTGTACCATGGCTGTGATATCATTTCCTCCCTCCCAAGGGGGTCGAACAGATTTTATGAGATAATAAGCGCTTAGTTCCTTGTCTGGAACACAGCTGAGCGCTCTGTAAACCCCTGCTGGTGTTGTCATGATTCACTGAAGGAACAAGTGGACATTTCGGAGGGAGCCACTGGAGCAAAGGCCCTGGGGCAGGGACCAGCTCTGGGTCCACAGACACGAGTGGCCTGGTGACTGCATGCTGGGCGGCGAAGGCCAGTGTGGCCAGCTGGGGAGATGCAGGTCGTCCCACAGAGTGCCGCTCGCTAGGAGCTGGCCCCGATGGCGGGCGTGGCTGCAGCTCCTGGCCTGAGTTCTCTTCCTGGCCGTGCAGCAGAGGTCTGCTCTGATCTGGATGTGGCCCGAGGGCTCCAGAGTTGCCTGCAGCCCCAGGAGGCCTGTGGGAACTGGGATCCCACCTCAGAAGCCCCGAACCTCCCGCTGGCTCAGGTGCCTGTGCTCCCTGCTCCCCGCTCCCGCACTCCCATCTCGCCTGGCTCTGCGGAAAATGCAATTTGAGTCCCGCCACTTTCAATTACTGCAATGCAGTGTTCTGAGCTCACTCGGTAATCAAGGGCCTGTTTTCCCTCCTGGGACTGTTTGGGGTTTTCCAGGTACCAGAGAAGAGAGAAAAAGGAAGTGAAGCTAAGTGCTGCTTGGAGGAGCAAATGGCTTTGATAGACCCTGGGGCTGGGCTTGTGTCCCCTGCTGCAAGCAGCCTGACTGATGTGGGGGGCAGAGGAGCAAGGGGTATGGGGCGGGGGGGCCCTGAAGCTAGAGCCAAGTGTGTGAGTGCGCATGAGTGTGTGTGACCATGCGAGTGAGTATGCGTGTGAGTGTGCATGAGTGTGCGTGACCATGCGAGTAAGTGTGTGAGTGAGCGTGAGTGAGCGTGACCATGCGAGTGAGTGTGTGTGTGCGTGACCCTGCGAGTGAGTATGTGTGAGTTAGCGTGAGTGTGCGTGACCATGTGAGTATGTGTGTGAGCGTGAGTGTGCGTGACCATGCGAGTATGTGAGAGTGAGCGTGAGTGTGTGTGACCATGTGAGTATGTGTGTGAGTGTGCATGAGTGTGCGTGACCATGCGAGTATGTGTGTGAGTGAGCATGAGTGTGCGTGACCATGCGAGTGAGTATGTGTGTGTGTGTGAGCGTGAGTGTGCGTGACCATGCGAGTATGTGTGTGAGTGTGCATGACCATGCAAGTATGTGTGTGTGCGTGACCATGCGAGTATGTGTGTGAGTGAGCGTGAGTGTGCGTGACCATGTGAGTGAGTATGTGTGAGCGTGAGTGTGCGTGACCATGCGAATGAGTATGTGTGTGAGTGAGCGTGAGTGTG
>PVKY010000037.1:0-74120 GCA_004027775.1 Bradypus variegatus | reverse complement strand
TGTGTGTGAGTGCAACTGTATGTTAGTGTGTGACAGTGTGAGAGTGGGTGTGAAAGAGAATGAGTTTGTGAGTTGTGAGTGAGGGAGTGTGTGTATACATGTGTGAGTGTGTAAGCGCAAGGGCTAGTGTGAAAGTGTGAGCGTGAGTGATTGTGAGAGTGAGCGTTGAGTGTGTAGATGTGTCAGAGTTGAGTGTGTGTGTGAGCATGAGAGAGTGTGTGTGTGTGTGTGTGCGTGCGCGCCTGTAAGTGTATTCTCCAACCTCAAGCGTCGCCTCTGAGCAGCCTGACTGGGACCTCTGGGAGCCGGGGGTGGCGGGGCAGCCTGTCCTTCTCCCCGACTGTGGCCCAGGACCCTCATCACCCAAGACTCACACACACACACACACACACACACACTCTCTCTCTCTCTCTCACACCTGCTCGCCCCTGCTGCACTTGGAAGGTTGCTTTGTGCACTGGTTCCCGGCACGCCCATCCCACCCCCAGCTCCTGCCCCATCCTGGTGCTCGGGACGACCCCCCCCGCTGTGCTCCTCCTCCCCCTCCAGGACCCCTCCCTCCCCCTTCCCTCTGGTCCACTCCGTTTCCTTCCCCGCAGGCGGAAAGCAACGCATCCTGGCGTTCACACTCCTGCTCACGGGCCCAGTGCACGTCTCGAGAGCACATGGCCGCCCTCAGGAAACAGGATGCGTCACCCAGGATGTGGGACAAGAAGGCCCTCCAGAGCTGGGGGCCAGCTGGAGGTGCAGAGGGAGGGCCCAGTGTGGCCAGGTGCACCCGCCAGGAGCTCAGCACAGCACCCCCAGCCCCGTCCTGCTCATTGCTGTTCACCCTGCTGCCCCCACGGGACCCCCCACCGTGTGGCACACCCCTGGACGAGCGTGAGGGCTATGGATAGAAACGGCCTCAGCCTGAGAAGGACCCAGCCCAGCCCGGCCTGCTGAGCAGCTGTGGCGGACCCCTCCACCCCGCAAGGACACTCCAAGGTCATCTGGCAGCACTTCTCCCCGATTGTGCTGCCTGGGACATGGCTCTGCGTGGGCCGTCTCCTGGCCCAGCCCCTCTGGGACCGCACCCTGCATGGTCCTGGCAGACAGACGGATGTGGCTGTGGCGGCTTGTCTACTCCTGGCAACGTCTGCCTTTACCGCCTGCTTGGGAGGGCAGCTCGGGGAACTGTGGAAGGGGAAGGGCTGGCCCTGGGGAAGGGGCTCGTCCGTCCCACTGTTCTCTCGAGGGTCGTGCTCTGTCCTCCTAGTGACCAAACCCCCTGGTCCACCCAGGACTGTTCTAGCTTTAGCACCGAAAGTCCCGCACCCTGGGGTCCCCAGTCCCAGGTGAAGTGGGATGGCAGCCCCCTGGGTGAGCTGCTGAGAGGAACTCCGCGACCACGTGCTCACAGCAGCCCTCAGAGGCCACACGGGGCCTCCACCTGCGGCTCGGGGTGGGGTGTGTGTGGGGGGGTTGAGGGTGGGGAGTGCGGCAGCTGCTGCCCGTCCTCCCAAGGGCCACGGGCCAGATGCAGGAGGCCACTCAGGGCTCCCTCTCCCACCCCAGTTGGGGTCTCTGACCTCGAGGGGCAGACAATGGCCCTACATGGGGGCCGGGCAGGCCGAGGATGCTGGCATGAATGTTGGGGGTATGGGGTACATGTGTGTGCGTGTGAACTTCAGAGTGTGCATGTCTGCATGTACGTGCTGTTTCCAGGGACACATTACTGTGCGTGTCCCCACGATGGTACGTGTGTGTGTGTCATGGGTGCACATGTATGGGAGATGGTTCACCACACTGAACCCTACCCACCCACTGTGATTCTGGATCTGGGGTGGGGCTGGGGGCACGGCATTCTCAGAAAGGGCATCCATATCATGGCTGGATTGGGGGCATGTTCTAGAAGGCACAGGCCCCCAGGAGTGTCTGCTTGCTCCCCTAAGCGAACGGAGCCGTTATTCCTGCCAGGCACAGATCGTCTTCATCCCATGTGCTGGGGCAGGAAAAAGGTGGCGGCCCACTGTTCTAGAATGATCTTGATTTTGCCCACCCTCCAGGGCAGAACTTGACAGCCCCAGTCTGCCCTCTGCAAGTTGAGCAGGTAGGTGGGAAGCCGGAAGCCGAGGGTCTGTGTCTTGGTGACAGTTGGGAGGAGACGGGAGATTTCCTGGGGAATGGAAGCAGGTGGCCTGGAGGCCCATCCCTGACCAAGGCCGAGAACCCTTGCTGGCATCCCCCACTCCCCGACATAGGCCTGTCCGTATCGTGGGTCCAGGATGCCAAAGGGAGGCCCGGACCCTCCGCCCCGGTGTGCCGGGGCTCCCTGGTGGGCCCAGCTAGGTCAGTGGCCACCCCATACCTAGGTATACAGAGGCTGCTCCTGGGGGCTTCTCTGGGTCCAGAGAGACAGTGCAGGAAGGTGACTGTGCCCCCAGTACCCCGAGTTTTGCCTCCTCCTGGGTGGTGGAGCTGTGCAGTCCCCGGGACGCTGACTGATGGGCTTTCACCCAGGCCCCTCAGTCCCATGTGGCCACCTCCCTTCGGTTAGAGCTGAAGGGGCTCAGGACTGGCTCTGCCAGCTCAGCACCCTAAAGCGCTGCTGCCCACAGGGCTGGGTGGGGCAGCTGTCCCAGTCCCCTGGAGGGTGGCTGTGTGCCTCCCATGGGGGTGGCCCTGCCTGTGCCCAGAAAGCCCCTCTGACTGAATCTGGATGTCCTCGTGCCCTTGGGGGTGAGAAAATTCCCTGCAGGGTCACCTGGCACTTCCCTTCCCAGGGCTCCCGGCTCCTGCCTGCTCCAGCTCTACGCCCCTCACCCCCCACCCTCCCAGGTGCAGAAACCTCAGGCCCAAGTTGGGGGCAGGCAGCGGGGGTCTCTGGAGCGGATATGTGAAGCAAAGGGGTGTGCAGCTCCTATTTGCAGGGCATGTGCATTAATAAACAATCGCAGTCATTGTCCCAGACGTGTCGACAGGCCAAGGAAAGTCAAGCTCCTCACTGGGGGCGGCCCAGATGGGGAACGGTGGGACCCAGGCCTGTCTCCTCTCCACGGAGCTGCCCTCGCCACCTGCCTTTTGGGCCATTCCCCCGCCTCTTGTAGCGAACCCTGCCGGCCTCTGCCTGGGTCAGTGTGTCTCACCAGGATGCGAGTCTGTAGCTGCAAGGAAATTACTCTGCTCACTGGGACCCAAAAGCCATTTTGTAAGCACCCCCTTTGGCTTAATATCCCCCCTCTCTATCTGCATTTTCAGACCACCAGCAACAGAACTGGGAGGTGGGGGGCATGCTTATCAGACACTCCTGCCCAGCTTCCCCTTGGTAAAGGCTGGGGCCACCCTCCCTCGGGGCCCCAGGGCCGTCCCTCCCGCCTGACGCTCCCTGACCTCTCCCTGCACCAGGCTCGGGGCTAAGGCTGAGGCTGAGGGCTGAATAACACAGCCCTTGCCCTCAGGGAGCTTTGCCAGCTCGTTTGTGCCCAGTGTGACCACGGCATGCACAGCAGGGCCACCGGCCTTTCCTGGGCCCTCAAAGTGTTTTTCTGCACACAGAGGACGGTAAGTGAAAGTGTGCTGAACCCCCACTGAACCCCGACAATTTGTTCCTATTCCTCAGCTGACCCCATATGAATCAGGACCCCATCAAGCAGCCCCATTGCCTCATCACGTTAGGGGGCCACTTTCCCTGGGCTCCCCAGGGCCCTGGGGAGTCGCTCCTTCCCGGTGCAAGGCCAGAAGCTCCCCCACTCCCAGCCTGGGAGGCAGGGGCCCAGGGGTGATTCCCCACCTGAGGGGCAGGTCTCCCCACAAGCGCTCCCCAGCTAAAGAGGCCATTTGCACAGCGGAGCTGAAATCCTGCCCAAGCCAGGGACGAAACAAACACTTGGAATTCGTAAGGAGATTCTGCTGAGCTGCCGGAGCCCATCAAATTTTTATTGAATGCATTTCCTCTGGAGAACTTGTGTACTAAATCCTGCTGAGGCTGTATTAGAGGAATAAAAATTCCACACACAGACTTGACTGCAAATGTTCCTTCCCAGAGCAAAGGACATACTTTCTAAAAAGCCACTTTGCACAGAGGCTGGGTCTGGGCTTGTCCTTGGCCAGGGGCTGGAGGGGAGCAGAGAACTCGGGCTGCAGGGGGCCGGGCTCTTTCCTTCTACCTATGACCAGTGTGGTGGCGCCCCCCATGAGAATCCGAGCCAGCCCCCGTCTGAGGCTCCCACTGACCTTGCACCTCTCCTGGCACCCTGCCGTCTCCTCACTGACGTGCTTCATCCCCGAGTGAAGCTCACCAACCACCTTGCAGGTATTCTTCTCCCATGGGGCTTGGGGCCACAGCTCAGGCCGAGGACCCCCTGGCCCCCCAGTCTCCTCTGCTGCAGGTACCAGGGGCCCAAGTGCCCTCAGCTGGAAGCCCCAGGGCTCAGGAAGACCCTAGAACACGTGGACCCCACAGAGCCACAGTTCATTGAAGAATCTGGGTGCTGGCGTCCATGCACCACACAATCACCAAACGTGTACTCGGTGCTGAGATGGATGGGAAAGCAGGGAGAGGCACAAAAACAAGAGTCCACAGCAGTGGCCAGAGAACACAAAGGATGCCCAGTTAAATTTGCATTCCAGATAAGCAATGAATAATCATTTAGGATAAGTATATCCTAAATATTGCATAGGGCCTACTTACACAAAAAAATTACTTCTTATTTATCTGATATTCAGATTTAACTGGGCACCCTATATTTTTATTTTTGAAAGCTGGCAACTCTACACATCAGCCTCTAGGGTGAACGCACAAGCCCTGTCTCCTTGTCCCACCAAAACCTTCACCCCACCAGGAGCAAGGGCATAAAGAGATGTTCTTCCTAAGTGAGCCCCCTTCCCTGGTGCATTCCGGAAGGCAAAGATCTGAAACAGCAGCGTGAGAAGGCCACTGCTGGGAAAGCGCATCTGGGCTGGTGGCAGCAAATCCAGTCCTCGACTTCCCCTCGTCTGCAGCACCAGGCCTGGCAGCCCGTGCCGTGAACTCACCTCAACAAACCATCTGCTCCACCGCTCCTGTTGGCCTTTACTTGGACTGTTGCCCAGCTCTGGAGTGCTGCTGACTGGAAGGGCAGGGGTCAAGGCAGCTTTGCAAGGAGATCCTCCCCAGAGGGTCTGGGGAGAATGCTCTAAATCTGCTCACTCAGCTTCCTCTCTCTTGATGGGACAGCTCCCAGCCCTCCAGCCATGGCCGATAATCAGGCTGGCATCAGTGACAAACAAGGCACGTGTCACAGCTGGGCAATAACAGGCTTCCTCCGTGTCCCCTGCCTGACGGCTCTGGGACTCGGCTAAGGTGTGTGGAGTCTCCACCAGGGGATCCTCTTCCCACCTGGACCTGACTGGTCAACTGTGAAGCCCTGACCTTTACTGGGCCCTGCAGAGACCACAGGTTCTCCACTGGAGCTGCTGGGGGCCAGAAGGGAGCCCACACCTGCTGATGCCAGATGGCAGAGCAAACAGGTATCAGTCCCTTCTTTCTGGAACTAACTGCAAGCTGCATGGAGAAGGGGAAACAGGCCGGACGCTCCGTCTCTGATGGGCCAGCTAACACCTCTGACTTTGAGCCCTGGAGTCTGAAGCTGGGCTGCCAGCGAGAGGGCACTGCTCTGCTGCAAGTCTGGGGGAGCCTGGGATCCCCACGGCAAGGCCCAGGGGGCAGATCTGCCGCCTTGGGGCTGCTGCACAGGGCAGGCAAGGAGGCCTTTCAGGACCCCTGTGAGCTGCTTTGCATGGAAAGGTCTGTCTGTGTGACAGAAGCTTTGCACTAGTCAGCCCTGTAAGGAGAGCTGCAGGCCAAACCACCACACACATGCACACTCCTGTTCTCATAGGAATACACACTCCTGCACGCACACCCCACAGCCACCCACAATGCACTCAGATGCACAGGCTCACACGGACACCACTCACACATTCACACACACTTCCTCACAGGCATTCTGTCACTTACATGCACACACACAATCACATACACACTCACATGCACACTCATGTGAATATACTCACACACTCACATGCACACACACGCACACACAGGGGCACATACTCAGTGCACACACTCATGCACACACAGCCACATGTACACGCAATCACGTAAACATATGCTCACATGCACACACACACCTCACACACACTACTCACATGCACACATATTTACACAATACTCAGTGCACACACTCGTGCACACATGCACATACTCGCATGCACATACTCCTATGCACACACCCACACAATGCACACACTCAGTGCACATGCTCACATGCTCACATTCACAAACCCCTAGTATCCTGTTGCTCTTTACTGATAACCAGGGAGCTGTCTCCCCATAACCTGGCACTCCCTGCACCCCTGCTCCCACACCATCAGCCCACATGGATGCTTCAGAAAGGACCAGACACCTCTCTGTGGTTAAGAAGAGATTCCACAGGGAGCACCCAGAGTCTTGAGCGGGACCCAGAGGACGAGATGGCCCAGCCCCCCTCTCAGCCCTGGCTTGAGTCGCCCGATGCCTCGGTGTTGACTGCCCATCAGGGCCAACCAGCTTATGGAATTCTCTGGAATTAAAAAGGACCTTCCACATATCTCGTGCTTCCCCTTATTAAAGTGCATTCCTGCTTGTCTTCTGCTATTCTGCCTCACTGATGAGTTCTATTATAATTCTCTCTGGGCTCTGAATTGTGAATTTGGCAGTCTCCCCAAGTAGATATGCCCTTTGAGATAAGGCACAAGGGAAAAATGAAAACGAGAATGTCCGTGAAAGTATGAGAAGCGTGAAGGGAGGGCAGGCACAATGTGCGAGACTGCGATTCTAGAATCACATGGAGAACATGCCCAGATAGGCTGCAGCTGGGTTACCCGTGGATTTCCCCCAACAGGGTGCCAGGAGCCATGGGAGGTGATGCGGGGCCCGGGTTTCAAGTCCCCTTCTCGGGGAGGCTGAGGCTTGCCCAATGCTGCCCGATGAGCGAGTGGCCAAGCCAGGATCAGATCTCAATGCAAAGCCCTTCCCGCCAGGCTGGACAGTAAAAAGGGCCAGGGTGGGGCCGGCCTCGGCTCAGCTCCCGGGGTGTGTGGTGGACATGCTGGGCTGGGGGAGCTGGGCCGCACCAGCCTTTAGCTTCAGGCCTCCTCGCCTGGGTCAGGGCAGCATTCCTGACCAGATACGCTACCCGGTGGGATCAGGAGTGGACCTGGGGGGGATTCCATCTTTGGGGGGGGCGCTGGCAGCTGCTCCCGCCTGACAAATCCTCCACACCCCAGCGCCTTCGGGGAACTGTGCAAGGGAACGACCTTGAGAGAAGCTGCAGGCATTACTCTTTCTGCATATGTTGGGTGATGGATTTAGCGTGCTGCGAAACGGAAAGGACAGCAGCCTTGGTGGCCTCGGCCATTTGTCCTGGCCCAGGACCCCAGGGAGCGGAGCCTGGCTTGGCTTCCATGCCTCTCTCTCCAGGCTGGGCCACCCCTGCACGGGGGAGGCCCGGGGCTGCTGATGGGGAGACGGGCAGCCCTTGGAGGGGGTGCTGGGGCAGGAGGGGCCTCCTCTCCTGCCTCCATCGAGGGCCACAGCATGGTCAGAAAAGGCTGGGACGCAGCGGGACAGACGGCCTGCAGCCCTCTCCCTGCCTTTCTCTTTGGCAGCACCCACTTTTTAATTGCGGTCAACACCAGGCAGGCACGGCCTGGCTTAGATGCTGGCGATCGGCTCCCAGGTGAGAGTTGTGGTGGCCGTGACATTTCGGCACAGTGACAGTCACCGGGCTGTTGAGCAGACGCCACTGCATCTCTCACCAGGGCAGCCTGTGTCTGGCCTGTCTCTGCACCAGCACAGAGACGCACGTGTGTGCACAGTGACGAGAGCCAGGTGCACACGCAGACTGCAGGTTCACTGGCACCGTCGACGCACATGATAACCCACCGCCCCGTGTGCGTGCCCTGGCGTGCTGATGCCACCCCACGAGGCAGAGCTCCCGACCCCCACAGGGCCCCCTCTGTGGCCACACCCTCACCCAGAAGGTCAAGCACACACGCTTGTGTGTTCCACCTACCGCCCCATCTGCAGACCGCTGAATTCTTGCTCACATACGCTGCTCTCTCTGCTGCTTGCCTTCCCACAGGCAGACTGGTGTTCAAGTACAAAGTCAAGTACAAAGCAGCCCCAGCCTATTCGGGGAACCTGTCTGAGGCTGACCTCAAGCAAAGGCAGCCCAGGGAGAGGGTGGCTGGGTCGCGCAGGGCCCTCCGTCTGGGTCTGGGCAGCCCATTCTGCTTGGGCTGCTCCCCACTGGCTCCCGGGGGTTGGGCAGAGCTGGCCCTGGCCCAGGAGCGACAGAGGGGAAGTGCTTCCACAGTTCCGAGGGCAAAGACAGCAGCTTTCATCTACCTGGATTAAATTATAGCCAGGAGCCACTTCTGAACAAGACCAAAATAGATAACTGGAAACAAGCGGCCCTCCTATAAATTCCCAGGATTTGTGGTCTTTTCTGGACTGGTTTATCCTTGGAAGCCCAGGAGTAGCTCTGTTTGAACAAGATCTAGGGGACTGTGAGCTAAAGGGCACGGTCTTCCTGGTTAGCAGAGTCCTCGTTAGCAGAAATCTCCCTGACAGACACTCAAATCTGGGAAATGAATCTTCCCTATGTTTGGCCAGGGCTCAGGGAGATTCCAGAGCAAGCCCTGCTTTGCCTGGAAGGAGGCGAAACCTTTAGGGCTAACAGCCCTCGCCTGGCCCTGGGAGGGACAGGTCACTTGGCCAGAGCCCAGAGGCTTGGCAGACAGTGGTGGAATCCCTGCCAGGCCACCCCGGGATCTTCAGTCCCTGCTCCGTCCAAACAGGGTCGATGTACCCTGGTGATAAATGGCAATTTGCCTCTAAGTATGAAAACTGGGCTCCAACGACAAGTGGATTTAGAATGGGCTCTGATTTCACGGGAATTCATTCTTCCCTCTCCCTGTCCCTGCCAAAGCCCCTCACTTGATCCCCACCCCCCAAGAGTCCAGAACCCAACTGCAGGAATCAAAGGAACCCCAGTAACAATGACCAAGGAATGACAAAGCCAAATAAGCAAAATTGCTCAATAACTGTTGGCAAGCTTCCTTACTGAAACATCCCCAGGCCCTCTGCCTCACTCAAGGATGCAGGCTGGCTGTCTGGGTGGAAATAATTATTAGGTCTTTCAATTATAGATGAGCCTGTATCTTGTTTCTCTGCAGCAAGCAAGTACGAATCCAGTAAGTTTGAAAGAAGGTTTTAAAAGAGGGCGGCAGTCACGGTGATGGCGGCAGTCACGGTGCTCGACAGCGGCCTGGGGTCAAGAAGCAGCAGGGGCGGGGTTGTCCCATATGTCATGGGCCGTCCTCTGCCCCCACCTGGGTGGTCCCCTCTCCAAGGGCATATAAAGCAGGGCAGAGTCAACGTCCTTTGTCCCAGGCCAAGCTGGTTAGAGCGGCCAGGCTCTGAGTCACGCCGTGCCTGCCCAACACGGGGCCCTCACTGTCCTCCTTGGCAGCTCCCTTCCTGCCTGATCGTGCCTCTTGACCCCGTGACCCATGTGTCTCCCCAGGCCCTGGCAGCCTCCTTGACCCCCCATCAGGGCTTCAACTCCCCAGAGCCTTCCCAAGTCCCCAAATGGCGCAGGCTTTCCGGCAAATGCCAGCAGCTCAGGAGATTGAATTCATTCATATCTCCAGGTGTTGTACATTCCGATGAGGTTCTTCTTTGGATCTCCTGCCCAGAAAAGGATAAATATTTCTGATCTATGGCAAATGTGTTTTCCTTTAGCTAACATCTTGGCAGGCAAGTACAGTAATCTCCCAGGAAAATCTAGGGCCTGAATAGAAAGCAGATTTTTTTTTCCCTGAGCAAATAGAAATTCTGAGTTGCTTTTTTAATGCTGTCTTTTTTTTTTTTTAAACAGCAGATCTGTAGAAAAATCACAGTCCATTAAATCTGCATCTTTTGAAAGAAAAACCCAGAAGGCCACCTCCCCATCAAAGGCAAAATGCACAGAGTTGGGAAGTGTGTTTAAAAAGCATCAAAGGAGCAGAAGCCATCCTAAATTACCCCTGGCTCAGCCTTCGGATGGTAGGGGCTCCCAGAATCCCTTATGAAATGGGACAAGAGAGGCCCAGGGGACACCTTCTCAGTGCGAGGAGCAGGGATGGAGAGCAAAGCTGCGTTTCCCCACTCACTTCTCTGCTCCCACCGAGACCTCGGCAGCAGCCGACATCCCCAGAGGTCATGTGACCCCAAAGCTGAGGGCTGAGCTCACTCGCCAAGACCACAGAACCCTGAAACGTCTTCGCTCCCCATTCCTACACTTCAGTGGCTCCTTCTGTGGCCAGACTTGGGTATAGGGGTGTGTGACCAGTGCAATCTTTGAGGGGACCCCAAAGATAGTGCCCCGGTTTAACAGAGAAGCCAGTGTCCTGTCAAGGGCAAACTCTTCTCCACCCACCCCCCCACCTGTTCCCTGGGGATGGGTACTCTGCTTTTGAATAACAAAAGAAAAGAGAAAGAACAAGAATATGTGGATTTGCGGTTATGTGCCAGCCATTGTGAGTGGCACTTCCATGTGTGTGTGTGTTTGCGTATGTGAGTTCTAAGTCTCACAGTGACATTGTGAAGTAGAAGCTATTTTCTCCATTTCAGAGATGAGGAACATTCTTTCTGTCATCCAGTGCTGCCTCCTGCACTTCCTTGGGCCATCTGCAAGCTGGAGGGGGGAGGGCAGCCCACCCTTGCTCATTACGCACATCTGACTTGAGGACCCCGGGAACTGCAAAAGGCTGACACCGGACTTCTGAGCCTCCTAGTACACAACCCATGAGAGCCCTGCCCAGCACAAACCAGAGCGGAACAGGTGCTTGGCTCTATGACACCTTCCTTTACATTCCATTCCCTGGAAGTTGTTTTATTTTCCCTCTTTCACTGTGAAAGGTGACTCTGTTGCCCCTGCCCTACACAATGGTATAGGAAGCCCCCATCTCCCACCCACTCACCCAAGAGGACTTGCTTGGCACCTTTCCAACTGGGGTGACTTGTCAAGTTCTCTGCAGGAGGGGTAATCCTCAGCCAAATGGGACAGTAGCTCATCTGGACAGATCGTTCTACTCAACCACTGGGACCAGTTGTCAGGACCCCATTCAGAAGCTCAAACTAAGCTGGGTGAAATTCCAAGATCAACCACGTGGCAACCAAGGCTTCTTGGGGGGAACTGGCTCCAGCTGGGGACACAGATTCAACTACAGCATCGGTCTTTGTTCTGTCTGGACACCCAAGGCTCTGCAGAAGAGAGCCCATTAAGTTTGCATTTTCCATTATGGAGCAAGTAAACAAACCCAGAGCAAGAGCTGCCCATCAGTGAGCTGGCTTCCTGACAGGAAATGGTATGAGTGACTTCTTTTTTAAACATTATTATCCTCTTGAAAGCAAACGATAAAGGACGCCTTGGAGCAGCCAAATTGCTTTGGCTCAAAAATCATTTTAAATACCATTTCCTTTAACAAGCCTACTGCCTGGGCAACAGATCAACACTACTCATTTTAACCTTAGTCAGGAGGAAAAAAAATCACTGAAGTGCTTGTAATTATTTAGCTCTCTCCCTTTCTCCCCACTCAGCTACATTAACTAATGACCAAAACAATGCACACCCAAGTCCTATTTTAAACAATTGGACATGTGGTAGTACACACCGAACATATCGGGAACTATTTTTCCTCCGTGTCTACCACACACCCAAACATGGGGATTCAGAGCTATTTTCAGCCATTTCCAGAAGGTGCCAGAAACAGCATTCCCCTCTATTGCTTGTGTGTGGGGGAGCGCCAGTTTGTTAGAGCTCACCCGTACCCTTAAGACGAACAAGCTTTGAGAAAGTCTCCTTGACAAGCCTTTATGAAGAGGAAAGATGGCAAATGGAGTTTCCACCTCTGTCTGGGATGTCACAGGTGGTACTGCTCAAACAGGGGCAGGGGGATGGACAAGGTAATTTCTTGGGGTGCCAAAGAGACAGAAATGCTATTGAATCTGCTTGAAGGATTTCAGGTGTCTAGATGGAATGTGGGCTTCAGCCCCCTTTTTGTCTTGGAAAGAAAAAAAAATGAGTTTTCATTAGGTTATTTGCAAACAAACAAAAAACCAGTGTTTAAAGTGAACGACATTTCCGGAACAAAGGCTGGGTTGATGGAACGGAGCTGGAGTCGGAGGGGGTCCCTGGTGGCTGGGTTGAGAGGCCCAAGCACAGAGGGAAGTGCCTTGGCCAACAAAACCAGAAGGTCTGGACCACTTCTGGGTTATGTACTGGCCTGGAGAGCCCAAGGTCTCCCCGGGGAAGAGGGTCCTCCTGGGAGAGGACAGCACCTCCAGCCCCCAGCACCCAAGCAGGCCGCCTCCAAGGACCTGACTAAGGAAGTGGGTACTTTGTCCTCACTGCTAGATGGGAAACTGCACACCCAAAAGCCAGTCAGCAGCCCGCGCGGGCAGCAAGCCCCTGCAGCGTGCACCCTGGGCTCCGGGCCTATGGCCCTGCTCGGGCACTGGTGGCGCGGCGGGTTTTACCATGGCTTTTGGCAACCTATGCTTTGACTTCGCAGAGAGCAAACTGATGTGCTTCCTGGGCAAACTGATACTGGGAACAATGACGGTGCATTTCTAACTGCATCTCGATGGAAATTCAATCTCGAAACTGTCCAGAGAGCAGATGTGAAGCCAGGAAGCACAGTGGGGGGTGACGGCATCCACGCAGACGTAAGCCACTGTGAGCCCTGGGGAGGAGCTCCTTCCTCCCAGCTGTCTGCGACTTGCAGGGGAAAGCTGGGCCATTCCCAGGGGAGAGGGCAGCCCCCTGGGGCCAGCAGGCTGACGGGGATGCTCCCACAATAGATCAGGGCATGTGCAGCAGGGCCAGCACGTGAGTGCCAGTATCTGAGCGTGCGATATTTCCTCTGGGACCTGAGTGCCTTCGTGTAAACGCTGAGAGTCACCCCGTCTGCTGTGCAGCCGAAGCTGATGACGCCAGCACCGAGTCATCCCTTCACGGGAGAGCGTGGAGGGGACTGTCCCAACCTCTTGTAGGTCACGGGATGTCAGCCGGGGGACCCGGGAGGGGACGCGGCCCTGCAGGATGGAGGGATGGACAGGAAGTGCAGGAGAACGCTCCCTGCCTCAGCCTTGGGGGCACCAGGAAGTCGATGTGCCCCCCTCTAAAGGGTCCCAAGATAGGGAAATCTATTTTTACAAAACGGATGAATCCAGGGTGATTCTTGCTCTAAAAGACTCCCACCGGTTGTTTGTGGTCATGCGTCTACATCCGACCCATCCCTGACTAGGCTGCGAGCTCCAGGGGGACAGAGACCCCGGCTGCCTGGTTCAGCGCCAGGGCCCCAGCTCTAGCCCAGCACCTGATGCCTCAGAAACACGGATCAGAGCTAAGGAGTGAGTTCCCCAAGCACATTTCAGACAAGATCTCAGAGCCGAGCTGGGCGCCCCAACTGCCATCTGTGGAGTGATGAGAATGTTCTCCACGCACAGGCTCCTTCTGAAGCAATGCCTCAGATTGGCCACTCCAGGCCTACCAAAGACCCAGGCCTGTAGGACATGCCACCCAGACAGCTGAGTCATCTTCGGTGCCTGGAAAGGAGGCGCACAGAGGAGGAGGCGCACAGCTCGGGCTCCGCAGGGAGCCCCGGCCCTCCCCCCAGGTTTCTCCCACGTGCACAGGAGGCCCTGGGGCCTGGTGGCCATCCCTACCCATGACCGCAGCGGGGCGGGCTGCCAAGGGCAAGGAGGCTAGGCAGCTGGGCAAGGCAGCAGGCCTGGAAAAACTTGGGCGCAAGGAGAAAAAGAGGAGGAAAAGGTGGGTGCAGCAGAAAAGGGAGAAGAGAAGAGGAGGACGTGCAGGTCCTTAGATGGTCAGTTGAGGGTAGGGGTGGGGAGGCTTGGGCTACATTGTGTCCAAATCTCAGATGAGGAAACTGAGGCCCAGACAAGGGGGAAGGGACCCCACAAGGATGTGCTGAAGAATCAGCACAGGGATCCCACATTTACTTCATGCCAAGCCTTTTCATGTGCAGTTTCATGAAATTCTTATAACATCTTTACAAAATAAGCTGGTAATACTAAATACTAAAGGTCCGAGAGATTAAAGAACATACCCGAGGTCACATGGCTGGGTGACGAAGGAGAAACTTCTATGGCAGGAAACGGTCAGAAATCGCAGTGACACCCCCCGGACAGCCTGTGAATGAGGCCGCTGTGCTTTCCCCTGGGACGGTACCTCTTGGCACCCAAGAGGTGGAAAACAACTCCTGGACTCAACTGCTCACCATGGACATGATGGGAAGACCAACCACTGGACTGTGTGTGCCACGGGGACGTGTGCAAACAGATGTGTCGCACGAGTGGCCAGGACACGGGCAGGGCTGCAGTAGTGCTGTTTTGGAGGAACGGACTAGCCAGTAATAGAATTCAATAAATGGTCAATGAATGAATGAACGAGGACAGACTTCCAGCCGGGAGCCTCAGGAGCTAACACTTATGCTGGGCGTTTGCCTACCTGCTCGACTTCAAGCCTCAAGTCAAGTATTTGAATGTGGGGTATTTCTACACCCATGGAAGAGGTGGCAATTCCTGAGGAGGGGAGGGCTGGCCAAGCGAGCGAGCCTCCAGGCCGTGCATCCACACCCCTCGAGTCACCTGGGCAGACTCCTCATTCAGGCCACAGCGGCAGCAGCAAAGCCTGCTGGTGAATTTCAGCAGGTCTTAAAATTTTAGGGACAGGCAGCTGGTGTCCCTGGTCTAGCACCCGTGTGTTCTGGCCACTGAGGGCTGCCCGCCTGGCACGGACCCGAGAGCCCTGTGGCCTGTGGACCTGGGAACCCATGCCCATTGGGAAACGCCTTCAGTTTCTGTAACGGCAGTAGCGGGAGAGGGTGGGGGGCAGTTTGTGCAGGATAAAGCGGATGCCCTTTAGGAAAACAAGCAACCTGGACCCCTAAGGGCAGAGGCTGGACCCAGCCCCGGCAGGGAGCCTGGGCTCAGATAGGATTTTCTCTTTTTTCTTGTCTTCTTCTGGAGAGGACGCATGGGAGGACTTTACGTGACATCCCGAGGAAGGAGGACTTTGCAAGGGTGACTGTCCCGGTGGAAGGGGCAGCAGACTGCAAAGCAAGCACCTTGGTTCAAAGCTTTGCCTGGCCCCTGAGAAGCCGTGTGACCTGGGCTGCCCCCAGCCCCCGTGGCCCCCCTGGGCCTGCGATTCCTGTCTCTTGATGGACGTTTCTGCCGTGCAGGACTCCTGGGTTTCTTGCAGCAGAGTGAACTCTGCAGGGCGGGGAGGAGAGGGCTTGTTTCCCCTCCTTTCCCAGATGTCACAGGGGCCTGGTAGGTGTGAGGGTCGGGGAGTTTTGCTGCTCAAGCTGACACATCCCGTTGCCTGTGACCTTCAGGGCCAAGAGTGGGAACTCCTGGGGGTCTGCAGGGACCAGCTCCCCCACTCCCCATGGCCTCAGGTGGGAAGAGCTTCTGCCCTGCAGCTCCCCGAAGCCTCTTCCTCTCCAGAGGGTGCCCGGCCTCTCTGCACTCCTGGTGGGAAGCGAAGCTGGTCCCTGTCGTCTGCAGGGGACACTAAACCTCCATCTGATTTTGTACAAACGTGCCGAGCTTCAGACCCTTTAAAAGCAGGTGCCCGCAGCAGTGAGGCCTTCCCATTTGGGGGCTGGTGGTGAAGTTGCCGAGTTGCCTCCTCCTCCAATTCCGATTCTCTAAGCGGCAGCTGCAGGAGGCACCTGCTTCCAGCCTGGCGTGTGGGAGTGGCCGCCGCCTCACTGAGGCAGCCGATTATCAGTTTGGGGGAAAAAGCCAGGGACAGACCTAAGTCAGCAGAGAGCCCAGGTGGGGTGGAGCTCGCGCTCAGGGAGAGCAGGGGCCGCGGCAACCACCTAGCCAGCAGCTCCCACTTCAGAACTTGCAGCTCCATCCACACGTTTGAGCCTTTCTAGCCTATTTCTGAGAAAAATGTAGCCTAAGTCTTAATAAATAATGTATAGAGATCTCCAGAGATAAAACACCTTTTCCGTGATGTGCTTTCCTTCTCGGAGGGAGGCCTTCCCTGCACTCTTTCTCCCCCTTGCTCTCAGCTGGAGGGGGCCCGGCTGCAGCCGCCGAGCCCTTCCCTGCAGAGAAGTCAAACCTCACCTGGCACTGGGGCCAGAGCAGCTGAGGAGACGGGAGAATGGCTGGGTGCAGATGGGCGGTATTTACCACCCTGGGTCCCTTTGGTCCTTGAAGCTCACAGAATTAAGCTGGGGGATGAGGTGGCTTGTTGGAGAGGGTGAGGCCCCAGGGACAGTGTTTGACCTGTGCTGGCCCCTCCACGCCTCCACCCCATATCCAATGGATAACACGTCACCACCGTGGCCTGGGCTCAGGGTGGCTGCTGGCCTCCGGTCCCGCTGCTGGCCCCTGGGAAGGTTCTGGTCAATGGAGCTGGCTCCCAAGTTGAATGCTGAGCAACCTCCAGTTAGATGGTGGATGGGAAGAGTCCCAGAAGAAAGGAAAGGAAGAGTTCTCTTAGTTTCAAAGGTTGTCATTGTTTTTGTTTTCCTTGGAGGTAGCCAAGAGTGGGAAGGAGATGGAAGATGACCACGGCCAAGATGACCACGGCCAAGATGACCACAGCTAAGGTGACCATGGCCATGATGACCAGGGACAAGGTGACCACGGCCAAAATGACCATGGCTAAGAAGACCACGGCCATGATGAC
Organism: Bradypus variegatus; assembly: GCA_004027775.1. Taxonomy (NCBI): domain Eukaryota; kingdom Metazoa; phylum Chordata; class Mammalia; order Pilosa; family Bradypodidae; genus Bradypus; species Bradypus variegatus. The sequence continues at coordinate 57,327 of PVKY010000037.1, read as the reverse complement.
CAAGGCCAAGATGACCACGGCTAAGAAGACCATGGCCAAGGTGACCACGGCTCTGACGAGCACCTGAGAATAAGGCTTAGGGTTAGGGTTAACCCTTAGCCAACCCCAGGCTGTGCCTGAGGCCTGCTGAGGCAGACCTGGGGAGTGTGGGCCACCAAGAAGGCACCAGCCAGAACCCAGCAAAGACCGCAGGTGGGAGAGGAGAGGGAGGCAGTGACCGGTAGAGGGAAGGCCACTAGGAGCACTCCAGAAACTCGGCCCCTGCGGCATTCTCAGTTTCTCGGAGTCCTTCCTTCTTTGCTCCTCAGTCAAGTATGGCAGAGTCACCAGGCACCTACCCTGCGTGGGGCCTGTCGTCATAGAGATGGGAAGACTCACGTCCTCAGTCCTTCCTATGTGCAACCACACGCCGGCACCCGGAGGCAGTTTTCACTCCACGTTCTCTCTAATCATCCTGTTGGGATGCTCACGTGTGGTGGACACGGCTGCCCCCGAGGGATGTCCCAGGGAGGGGTGAGGTGGCACTCACCTCAGGTGCAAGATTTAAGGGGACATAAAAAAATCAATAATCAAGATGAAGACCACCTTAGCACAATCTTTCAAAAAATAAAATGAATGCAAAAAACCCATGTGAGCAAAATGTTAATTTTGCAGGCACCAATATAGCTCGGCTGGGAGGGGCTCAATCCTGAGTGTGTTACTCCAAAGTGCTGGCCTCCTCAGATCCCTCTTGGCGGTCACACTGCTTCCCTCCACAGGTTAACCAAGGAGACTGAAGAGCAGCCGGTAGTGGCTGAGGGGCCTCTGTGCCTTTGCTTCTGGAAGTGCGGCTGGGACGAGCGAGGGCCGTCTCAGGAAAGAGCCGCTGCTTCCGTTTACTGAGCTCCTAGTGGGCGCGGGCATCATGCTGGGCTTCACATGTGTTACAGGATGTTCTTGCCTCCCAATGACCAGGGATTATTGTCACCTCCATTGCACAGGTGAGCAAACTGAGGCACGGAGAGCTTAAATGACTTCCCAAGGGAGTAAGGACCAGAGCTGGGATTCAAACCCCGAGTATGGGTGTGCAGGGAAGTTGCCACGGTGGCAGATCCCTCTTCCAGGGGAGCCCAGGTGGGAGAGACTGCCCTTCACTCCCCAGAAGGCCCAGACGTTGGGCACAGGCTCCAGCCTCCAGGTCTGTGCTACGGAGGCATCATGGCAGCAGTGGGCGGAAGCTGGCTCCTGAGAGCGAGAGTGGGCTGTTACATTTTCAGGAATTTTGCAAGCCAACTGACATCACGCTGGTCACGGTGGGAGTATTTACACCACAGAAATTGGCAAGTGCTCCCAATCAGCTGTTTGGTTTTTCCTGGAGAGCCGATGGTTAAGCCCTCACCAGCAGCACTCCCCTGCACTGCAGGACAAAATCTTGACACCCACAAAAATTTGGCCCTCATGTAATCTGCCACACCAGCTGAGAGGGCAGTGGCCCATGTGTTCCCGAAGAAGCCATCGTCATTGCAACTGGCCGTTATCCCAACACAGTTCCTGGTGCTGGGAAAGCAGGGTCTAATTCGGCAGGGGAATGATGGCTCTAATCAAGCTCGACGTGGGTCATGTGCTGAGCATCTATTCCCTCGTCAGGTGCCGCTGGCCGCTGGCTGGGAAGCTGGCCTGGAGTTGTGAAAATGCTGTGGAGCATCCATGGCCTCCTTGGAGAGCTGGGCCTGGCAGTCAGGCAACAGGATGAAGCCCGGTTCCTCCACTGACTCACTCACCAAGGGCCCTGAGCGAGGCACCCACTTCTCCAGGTGACTGCTTCCCTGGGCAAGACCAGGGGAGTGGCTGAGGGAGGGCAGCTGGTTTCAGGCCCTTCTGCCTCTGCTGTCGACAAAGCTGGAACTCCAAAATCCAGAGAGGCCTGGCCTGGTGGCGGGGGTGGTATGGTAACCATGACTCAGCAGGGCCTGGCCTGATGGTGGTGATGGGGTAACCATGACTCAGCGGGCCCTGGCCTGGTGGGGAGAGTAACCATGACTCCTCCCAGCCACCCAGAGCTCATCAGGATCCCGGCAATCGAGGACCTGCCAGTGACATTGATAAGACACAGCAGAAGCTCTGGCTTAGCCAGCAACCCCACCTGGGTAGGACTGTCCCCCCACCTACAGCTCTCTGTCCCTGCTCTGCCCACTCCACTTAGCATCTCAGGATGAAGGCTGTGGCTAAAGAGGCACCACACTGGCTTTGGCTCAGTCCCGTCTTGCCTCCCACCGGCCACCACCAAAGGCAGCTGCTCCCCGGTGCAGGCGGTGGCCTTATGTCAGGGAGCATCAGGACAGCTGCCAGCTGCGTGAGGCCCGTCGGGAGGCCTGGAGGAGACAGAGCTCCCTGGGGCGTCTGGAGCTGATGCACTGACAGGCCCTGGAGAGGGGGTGTGATGGAGACACGGGCCACCAATGGCAGCCTGCAGAGGGGCCAGTGGGGGTTCACTTTGATTCATCAGCAATTGTGGGGGCACTGGACCAGTGTGGCTGGGGGCTGGGGGTGAGCTTAAGGGGGCAGTGGGAGGAGACCCTGCTGGCACAGCTTCCGAATCCTAGCTTGGCGGAGGCAACGGAAGGAGCTGGGTGCAGCTCTGGGCAGCTTTGGGGACCAGCCTGGAATCTGGACCAGGCATGTCCCCTGGTGAGCACCAACCCCGGCTCAGTCATGAACTTCAGGCTGTCTGGCTGTGCATGCCGGGAGCAGAGGCCCAGCTGGGGCAGAGCGTGGGACTCTGTCGATGGTCAGAGAGAACTGGACCCCAGATCAGGGCCCGTGGAGTGCAGCTGGGAATCGTCATTGCCAGGTTTGTCATCACAGAACAGCCACGATAACAAAAGCCACAGTTCACCAAGTTCTCTCCTTGTGCCGGGCTCTGTGCAAAATGCTTTAAAAATCTCAGGGCAGGATTTCAAAGGTCAAACCTCTGGGTTAATTAGCCAAGGTGACGAGCTCCAAGTGGCTTTAAAAGTAACACTGGAACGTAGATCAGGGTGACAGCCGGGGCTCTTGGCCTTCACAACTGCTTCAAAGCTGGGGGCCGGCAAAGAACCCCTTCCAGCTCTCTCTGGGGCCAAGGCTCTGCCCCCCCGGGACTGTGGGTGGGGAAGCCTGTGACCCCCTCCCCAAAGAGAGGGCCCCCATGGTGCCTCCTCCTCAGCAGCAGGACAGGTCCTGAGCAGGCCCCCAAGTGAGCCCACTGCTCGCCCACCTTCCCACGCTGGGCCTCGTCTATGACTGGGTCCTGGGAGGCGGAAGAGACCCTGTCCCATCTCCCGTACAAGCTGGTGGCTGCGCAGGTGCACTGAGTCTGGGGTCTGTGAGCCACTTGGTTTTACCTCCTTGCTTGGTCAGGTGCAAAGCGAATGCTGGGGGTCTACACTGTCTTGCCCCATAACTCAGTTCCACAGCTAACTGAGCACTCACAACACACAAGGTGCTGGGCGGGCCTGGGGGGCTCCTAGGGGCTCCCTCCCTATCCTACCCGGCTTCTGCATCTAAGGTGGCCTCCCTGGCTGGGGTCGGGGAGAGTGGAGATGACAGCCCCATGTCGCGCCCCAGGGGCAGGGCACCCGGGCGGGGTCTGGGGCCAGGTGGGAGTGAGCCCCCTCGGGGAAGGCCCCCAGGCCCCCTGCTGGCTGTGGCAGCACCTGCGGCCCCCCGCGCACCTGGGAACACCTCCCGCCCACAGGAGGCTGCAGGCAGGTGTGCACCCCGCCAGGGCAGAGGGGGCTTCTCACTCTTCACCCCAGTCCTGGGCCACGCCCCTGTCCCTGGAGCTGGTAGCACCCCGACTCCCAACCTCCCTTGCAAGGGGGTCAGCAGAATCCCCCGAGGCCTGCTCTACTGCCTTCTGTGTTTCTCCTTGGACGCTCTCGGAACTTCTTCCTGGTGGCTCTGGTGATGAACTGCAGTCTCCAGTCCTTGTCGCTGCCCTTCCATGAGGCTGGCAGAGCTCCCGGGGCACAGGGCCTTTCTCCTGGCCCCTGCCTCTTGGGCCGGGCTCCCCAACCTGCTGTCTCAGGGTGTGGGGCACCGTGGATCCCCACGGGGTTGCCTGGGCCTCTGGCCTCGGAGCACTGCCGCCCTCCCAGACTGTCCGGCTGTCCCCTTGCCCATCGCGCCCTCTCCAGGATGGACGGGTCAGGGGTGTGCCCCCACATTTACAGCTCAGGTCACCCCACCCAGAGGGCGTGAGCCGCCCCAGCACCAGCAGCTGCCATCTGCCTTCGAGTCTAATCCGCGTTGGGCCCTGGGCTGGCGACTTCTGGGCCCCAGGGACTGCGCCCCACCTGGCAGAGCAGCGGGAGGGCAAAACAAGACCCGCGGGATCTAATTTCTTTGGAACTGACTGTTTTTCTGAAAATGTTGTCTCCAAGTTAAGAAATCCTTTGACAATTCAGGATCGACTGACATTTCTGCTCTGGATTTCCTTCTGAAGCCTCTGAGCTAAACTCAAGGAGAACTCTCACTCCTGGGGTCCCCTGGGTCCCCCTTCCCAGGCATTTCAAACACTCTGATGCTTTCTCTAGAACTAAGGCTGGTTTAAAACTGCTTCTCCAAAGAGGTTACGTCCCCCTTCTCAGGAGCCTGTGGACAGGAGGGGGCACGGGACAGAAAGCTCATCAATACTGATGTTTTACCAGTCCTGGTATGGCTGGGGGCCATGGGGTGTCAGGGAGGGGACCCAGGGGGGGCTGCCCTGGCCACATCCTCAGCAGCTCTACATCCTGGGTGGGATAGCAGCCCCCACTCCCATCTGACAAACAAGCACCTGCGGGCCGGGCCTGGCTCCGGACTCTCGGGTGCAGCAGCAAGACCGAGACCGTCCCTGCCCTTTTTCCTAGGTGGGGGTCAGCCCGTTCCCTGCACCCACAGGCCTGCCTCCCCCTCTAGAGGCCAGAGAAGTTGTTAGTAGCTCTGGAGCCAAGCTGCCTGGGATCCAATCCTAGCTCTGTACTACCATGCTGTGTGACATAAGCAGTTATGCCACCTCTGAACCTGTGTCCTCATCTGTGCAGTGGGGATGAGAAGGCCTCCCATGAGAAGAGGTGTAAATAACAGGGTCCGTCTAGACTCAGTGCCTGGCACAGAGCGAGCATCCCACAAAGACTGGGTGCTGCTGTGACGATGCCGGCTCCTCCTTGCCTGTCCTCAGAGTTAGGGGTAACACTGTAGGTGGGTCGGGTGACGGTCTGACACATGAGGGAGTTTACTTTTGAAGGGTGGGGATGACAGGCGATAAATTAATAAACAAGGGTGGCGTTGCAATGACGTGAATGAAATGCAGACTTCCACTCAACCGAGTGAAAGAAGCCTTGCCCAAAAGAGCATGTATTGCCTGATTCCATTTTTATGCAATTCTAGAATAGGAAAAACGAATCCATGGTGGGAAAAATCAGAATAATGGTTATCTCTGGGAGGTGGAGGTGGGGACTGACTAAAGGGGTGTGTGGGGGCTGACTTGTGCACCCCACTTTGGACATGCTCTTGGTCTCGGCTGCCTTCTGGCGGGTGTGGACCCCTTATAAATAGGATCTCTTCAAGGTGTTGCTTCAGTTGAGGTGTGAACCAGCTGGATCAGAGTGGGCTTCAATCTGGGTAATTGGAGTCCTTTATAAGCAGAATGGAAGTCAGACAGGGAGAGCGAGAAGTCACGGGGAGTGTCCAGAAGCTGGAAGTCAACGGAACCAGAAGAGAGAGAAGACACCTCCACGTGCATTGTATGTGACAGAACAGCCCAGGACCCCAAGGGTCACCAGCGGCCAGTCTTCAGGAAGAAAGCGTCACCTTGCAACCCCTCGATTTTAGACTTCTCCGAACCTCAAAACCATGAGCCAATAAGCTCCTGTTGTTTAAGCCAACCCATTGCATGGAATTTGTTTCAGATGCTGGGAAACTAAAACAGGGTAGGAGGCAACCTTCTGGGGTGATGGTAATACTGTATATCCTGAGAGGAGCTAGGGTTACAGCAGGTGTGTGGGTTTATTAAAACTCACGAATTGTACACTTAAACCTTGTGTGTTCCACTGTGCATAAATTTTACCTCAAAAGAAACAAAAAAAAGAACAGCACATAAATACTGAACTCTAGTTAATGACCTGCGTGTGCAAGTATTTAGGGGAAGTTTACTGTTGTCTGCAATTTTCTTTGAAATGCATGAAAAATAAATAAGATGGATTGCAGGATAGATGGATATAAAAGTGATAAAGCAAATATAGTAAAATAGCAAAAGAATCTGGATGGTAGGTATAAGGTGCTTGTTGTAAAATTCTCCAAAATTTTAAAAAATTTCACTATAGGCTGTTGTGGGGTGGGGGGTGGGGACAGAGTAGTTTCTAGGGTGAGGGAAGGCCAGGTAATGTCAGGATTGCCCTGTGGAGGAGCTGAGGGCTGAGCTGAGACTCGAATCTCAGCGTCACTCCTGAGGGAAGCAGGAGCAAAGGCCGGAGGCAGAAAGAGCTCGGCTCATTCGAGAAACACGAAGAAGCCAGTGCAGCTGGAAGGACAGAGGGACGGCACGCCGAGGGTCAGTCGTGTGGACCCTCGGAGGCCTGGTAAGGGTTTGGGTGTTAAGTGCAGTGGCGAGTTCTCTTGAAGCATGAGAGTGGCGTGCTCTGGTTTGGGATTTAAGTGGCCCAGTTGGCTGCTTTGTGGAGAAGAGCCCACCGAGGGGCAAATAAAGGAGGGCCTCTGGCACTGGTAGGGATGACAGTGGCTTGGGTTTGGTAGGAGCAGAAGAGAGTGAGAGGTTTATGGGCTTAGGACATATTTTTGAAGAGGAAGGGGAGAGTGAGGGAGAGAGGGGGATCAAGAATGTTTGGCTGAACCCTGGGTGGGTAGCGCTGCTGCTCCCCTCACGGAGGACAAGCAGGGGTGTGGGGGAAACCAAGCTCCTCTTTGGCCACATGATGTCTCCGGTGACCACCAAGCATCCACAGGGGATGCTGAGTAGATGGCTGGATGTAAAACATCTGGTGCATTGTGGAAGCCACGAGCACACCCCTGGCCTTGAAGCTGTGAGACTGGATGAGGTCACCCAGGGAGAAAGCATAGACAGAGACGTAAAGAAGGCTGAGACGAAGCTGAGAGACCCCAACACTTAGAAGGGAGGAGATGGCAAAGAACAGGCAGTGAGGATGCTAGCAGGGTGTCATGGCAGCAGGAGAAAGCCTTCCAGAAGGAGGAAGTGGAGAGCTGTCAGGTGCTGCTGGGATGGCGACATGGCCTTTGACTTTAGCAACCCGGAGGCCAATGGTGACCTCAAGGAGAACGTTGCCCTTGGATGGGAGGAGAAGGAAACTTGAAAGGGACAGGTCTTGGGAAGAACAGGGTCACGGTGAGGAGGACAACAGCCACTGCGGACACGTCGTCTGAGAAACGCTGTGGTGGAGGGGAGCGGGGCACGGCTGGGAGCTGGAGGGAACCTGGGACCACCGGGAGGTTTCTGCTAAGCTGGGAGCGCGTCTACATGACGCTGGGGGGAGGAAAGGACAAGGGAGACAGCAGAATTACAGGAACAGCAAAGAGCCTGCTAAGTTCAGCAAGCTCTTGTCCCCAGTACCAGAGTCTCCCACGGGGGGCTCCGAGGCAGCCTTGGGGTGCCTGGAGTGTGCTGGGCAGGAGGCTCCCCTAAGTGTCAGTTCAGTCTCTCGCAATAGGCCCCGGGAGGCCTGGGAAAGGATGAGCTGGGCTCCCTGCTGCCCCCACCCACCCATCCTCCTGGTGAGAGACAGATATCACCCCGCCATACTCCCCACCCCAAGGGGGGCCCCGGTGCCTGGGAAAGGAGAGAGGAAATCCCCCAGGATGGCTGCCCCTTTTGGGGGTGGGGGTGGAAATGGGAAGGAATCTACTTCTGGCTCTCAAGAGCCTCTCTCCAGGGGGAGAGTGGGAGGGCTGGGAGGGAGGGTGGGAAGAACAATGTCCAGGGACCCCCATCCTGTTAAAGACACTTGCCGTGAGGCTGGGGTGCCTCTCACGTGGGAACATCTGCTTCCCCAGAGCCACTGAACTGTGAATGGTGGTCAAAGCAGCTGACACCAAGTCGAAGGATACCCCTGCCTACCCGGAGCCTGTGACGTGCCCGGGAGGACCCCCTTCACCCACCCGCGTGCGGAGGGCACCCGAGCCAGCATCCGGCATTCACCATGGAGCCTGGCACCAAAGACGCGCGGGTCCCGCCTCCCTCTGTCAAAGTCCACCCCGATTCAGTCCCGGCCCTTTGAGACCTTTCAGAGGCAAAATAGAAAGCGTTTCCTTGAGGCAAACTTTTGTCTTTTGCTTAGGAAACCAGAGTGTCCTCTTTGCTCCAAAGATTAGGGTATTGAGGCTAGAATGTCAGATGAAGAACACATGAAAAGGATAATTAAACAAAAGCCCTGCATGATAAGCCATTTAGAAGGGAAATCAGGCAGCTTTTGCCTTCTCCCCACCTTTGAAGGGCGGTGGGTGGAGGGGGAGCTGGGATCCTGGGGCTTGACAAACACAGACGGGAACCAAACGGCCCTGCCCGTCGGTTTGCCTTTATGTTCGAAGCGATGGCTTAGCCAAGCCGACAACCGCTCTGTGGAGGCGTAAACCCCTCTGCAGACGGAGGGATTAAGAGATCGACAAGTTCTGGATACTAAGACTAATTAATATTTCCACCTCTGAGGAGCAGAGGCTGGCAGCTTCGCCCCTCCTCTGGCTTCCTGTCGATCTGGGCAGCCCAGTCCTCTAGGTGCCAAGGAAGGAGGTGGGTGGGCCAGGCCAGTCCTGGTCAGAGTCCCCGGTACAGCCAAGGCAGGGGCTGAGGGGAAGGGGGCAGGGGGCAGGGGGCATGCAGGAGACAACGCGCCAGAACGCGGAAGGTCCATTTCGCTCATCGTACATCACGTTCCCACCCAGACTGCGGAGAAAATAAGCAAAGCAGCTGCTCCCCTCCCCAGGATGACCAGCTGGGAAAGCCAAGTGATCTGCCTGCCCAGATGTACCTCCGGCCCCAGTGACACAGGGATCTGCATGAGGGAACCTTCTGGAAAATGCCCAGTGACTTTCCTTAGCCTAATGGCCGCTTTTGGGGAAATGCTGCATTTTCTGGCAGCTTTAGGTGGGTATGCAGTGGCCTTGGCATCACAAATTGCAATCAGCAAAGACATCTAAGAAGCAGTAATATCAACTGTGCCGTGCAGCCTTGGCCAGGATCCGAAATCTTAATGGAATTGAGCAATTTTTTGCATAGCACCGTAAATTTCTAGTGTCTACCTTATCTTCTCATCATATTATTCAAGGGGCATTAAATGGAGATGTGGAAGCTACCAGTGAGAAGAAAGCCGGCACAAGAAGACAGCTCAAGAATTACCTGGCTGATAGCACACTCCATTTTTCTAGTTCTCTATTCCACAACCTGCCTCTTCCCCAACTGCCAAAGGGGGTCCCCGTCCACCAGCTGCCTGCTAGAGTTTCCCCCAGATAAAGGGCCCTCCAGGTGGCTTTGCTTCAACGCCCCTGTCCCGTGACCTCCAGGCCTCGGGCTCCTGTCCTTCCAGGGCCAACGCAGGCTGCTCCTTCTCCCCGGAATGTTCCCCATGTCCCCGAGCCGGCCCCTGCTCCGTCTGCAGCCTCTTCTGTTCCTGAGCCTTGTCCCGCTACCCCACAGCACCTACACTTCTTTCAAGACCCTGCCCATCTCGGTGACTACGGAAGGAAGCACCATGGCTGGACTGTAAGCACCGTGAGGGCCAAATGACCCGAATGACCTGACACGGGTTTCTCAGTCGCCCCCAGCCTCGTTCCTGGGCAGCAATGACAATAACATCCGGCCTTCCGGCTCTGGGTGCAGGACCTGGTGCTCGGGAGGCACGTGACAGCACGCGGTGGCTGCTGTCCTTGTTCTGATGATAAAACCCACAGTGGCCATCCTTATCACTGTCGGCCCTGAGGTGCCTTGGATCTGCTCTGCTCAGTCTCAGTCCCTCCCAAGCCCGAGAGGGACGGGGGGACTGCAGGTGTCTCCTTGTGCTCCCCACAAATCACCTGCGGGGAGGACCAGGACCACCACCCCTGGGGCTTCCTTTCTGGGCACCCTGCAGGGGGCTCTGTGGAATGGGGGCCTTTAGGAGCTGGGACCCCCATGCAGCAGCCAGCCTACCCAGTGGTCGGACGCCATGGCCCACCCCTGCCGCCTGTCAGAAAGTGTTTGGAGGAAATTGCAGCCCCCTTTCCCCCACCCTTCAGCTCACACTCCCCTCTTTGTCCAGGAAGCCCCACCACCACTTCCTCAGCCCCTTGTGTGCCCCACTGGCTGCATATGTCACCTCTCTGGCTCCACCTCCTGGGCACGGAGCTCTGGGGTCTGATCCTGAGGCCTGTCACCTCCTGCTCCCTGCGGGAACCCTCCCCAAACGCTCAGGGACCAGAGGGTGATGCCATAATTGATTGTTGCAGTTACCTGGCCAGCCAGTCCCTGGGGAGGCCCTTTCTCCCCAAGCTCGTGATAAGGTTTGTGAGGGCGGGTCGGGGACTGGAGCCCCTGTCCCACAGGGAGCCACCTGAGAGAATGCTCATGTGATGGCCAAGAGGAGATGACCCCAGAAGCAGAGGCTCGGTGTGGGGTCCCTTGGGTTTTGGGACCAGGGAACGACAGGCTCGCTCCCATCTTCGGCATTGCGACCCTGTCCTGATGAGTTCGCACATCCAGGCATCAGCAACTTGCTTTTCCCACTCCCCTCTGCTCACTGCCACCTGCACCCACGCAGGCCTGCCCACTGTGGCCGGTGGGCTCCCGGAAGGCGGGGACCATGTCTGTCTAAAGGGCCCGGGGTGGGGCTCAGCAGGCTGGGCCCAGGTGTTTGGTGGCCCTTATTCTCTCTGACTCTCGGTGTCTTCTTCTGTGAAAAACCAGACTGACTTCACCCCAGCCCTGACTCCCTCCTGGAGCTGCTGAGAGGAGCAAAACATGCTGGCCTTGCTGTTCCTCTGCCCGGTTCCAGGGCTGTGGCCTCCCCGAGCCCCCCGCAGTGGAGAATCGCTTGTTGGAAGGCCTCCATTCCAACCCGTCCCATCTGTGGCAGGGGCCATGTCCTCTGTTCTTGTTGGCTGAGGGTAAGACACAGTGCATGTAAGACAGAAGCCACAGGGCTGGACTGAGTTCTTGGCTCTCCCAGCCCAGACTGCCTCGGCTGGGCTCCGTGTCTGTGGGAGGCTTCACGGAGTGGGGTCTGGCAGCCAGCACCCTCCCCTTCCTGCTGATCTGGGCACAGGGGCAGGCACTCCTCGGGCACCAGCTCGCTCCCCTTCCTTGAACCACATGGGTGCAAACGTCCATATGGAACAACGTGTCAGCCCAGTGACAACATCCCCTGTGGTGGGAACCCCCAAGCAGAGCCTTGCTTGGCAGGGAGCCCCGAGGAACCCCCTGTCTCCCTAATGCACAGGGCTGTTTAAGGGCCCGCAGACGGAGCATGTTCCTTATGCTTTATTTCTCAGACACTTCTACTTTACCCTGATGAAACATAAAAACAGTTACTGAGCAAAAAGCCTCGGGTGTTTTTTATGAAGCTATAATATTCTCCATTTTAAAAAAAGATTAAAAAACAGACAGAAAGACAGGATGCTGAACTGCCTTACGCGCCTCGGGGACAGGTGGCTGGTGATGTGTCAGCTCGGGCTGAGGGGCCAAGTCCCCACCACCAGGGCAACGCCAAGAGGGGGCAGCAGGGGGTCACCTCACTGGACCCCATTCCCTCCGGTGACCTGCTCACCGCGGATCAACCCTGAGGGCCGAGGGGCAGGGTCCTGGGTGGGCCGCGCTTCTGGATGGGGGGAGGTGGATGGTGGGGACCCTGCTCGGTTTGCCAAAGAGCGGATCATTCTCCCAACAGATTTCAAGCCTGTCCAGGGAGGGACGTTTCCAGCGACAGAGGGGCTGCCGTTGTTTATGCCTCAAAGACGTGTCTCCTGCATGTACGGGAGCAGAGGGGTCGGCGAGGGGACGGCAGCGATCACCCGGCCAGGGAAGTCCTGGCTGACTCACGACCTCGGCGTGGCTGGTAAAGGGGAGACGCGATGTGGAGGGTGGGGGAGAGGGAATCACAAACACTCTCTCGGGGCCTTGGGGTGCTGGAAAAGACAACACCCTGCTTGAGTGTGTGCCACAGACCGGGGCCTGGGCTACACCTTTATATGCACGATATTTAGTTTATCGTTAATCCCCACCACCGCCCTGTGCAGTCAATGCCATGTTACTCCCATTTTACTGACGAGGAAACTGAGACTCAGAAACAATGTAACACACCCAGAAGTCACGGGGCTAGCAGGTGCCACAGTTGCACCCCCACCAGTTTGATGTCCAGACGCCATCCCTAACGGGGGGTCCCAGGTGGCTGCACCGGACGGCGGCTAATGTCCTGACACAACCCAACAGCGTCCCTCTCGCAGCTTTAGGGACGTGGTGAGCTCCAAGGGGCCTTCCTGGGAAACCCCTGCTGGTTTAGGACTCCGGCCTCCAGAGCTGGACACAGTGATCTTTCATTGTCTGAAGTCTCCCAGACTCTCGTTGCAGCCGCCCCAGGAAACCAAGCCATGCCCCCTCGGTGGGCCCACCCGCCAGAGATGCTGACGTCTGCTCACGTCAGGAAACCACATGTTCTGGAACACCGGCCAGGGCGCCCTACCCAGGCAGATGGCCCACCAGCCGGCGCCCACCCCACCGATGCCCTCTGGGCGTCTAGCGCCCCTTCCTGCGCCCTTTGCCGCTTCAGGAAAGCCTGCTCCAGGATGGGGGTGGGGGGTGGGCAGAAGCTGACCACAACAAGGACTCCTGTCAGCCACAGCCTTTGGCATGACCCAGCAGAGCGGATTCTGGAAGCCTGGGCTGTGTGGGGCCGATGGGGAAATGGGTATCGTGGTGGGCCTGTGAGTGAGTCTGGAACTCTGCCCGAGCAGCAAGGTGGCTGAGGGCTGTGGCAAAGGCCCCTCTCCACTCCCAGAAGTGGGGGGCTTCTTAGGGTCCCCTTAGTGAGATGTGCCTCCCCTGGGACTCCCTACACTCAGCAGCCTGGGGTGCAGAGGCCCCTCTGGGCCCAGCTCCTGCTGGCTGCTCCATGCCACGGGCCCTGGCCTCACTGCACCCCTCCAGAGGGGGAGCACTCCTGCCTGCACCCACATTTCTGGGGGCAGTGAGGCTCTCAGAGCGGGAAGCGAGGAGCGGTGGTGCAGGCCCAGCAGCTCTCCCGTGCAGGCTGTGTGACCTGGGACAAGGGGCCCGACCGCTCGGCCCCAAGCTGACCATCTAAGAAGGGGCAGTAGTGGTGCACCCACAGGGAGGCAGCCAGGCACACTGAGGGGAGCTCAGACTCGGAGCCACGTCCCTGGATGATGGAGGGACTTCAGGGGCCTCGGTCTCCTCACCAGTGAAGTGGGGGCACGCCAAGAAGCGTCAGCCCGTTCACACACTCTACCCGAAGAGCTGAGCGCACCACCTGGCTGGGAGTCCGCGACCACAGCCACGCTCACGGCTGCCCAGGCAGTACCAGGCCCCGGCCCGTGGACTCCCAACCCAGTGCTCCGCCCAGCAGTCCCACCACACTCCGTGATCCAGCATCCCGGCCCGGGGTCTCCCAGAGCCACAGGGCCTGCGTTCCCGCAGCAGCAGAACCCTCCGCTCCGCGGCCTCGCTGTGGGCTGCCAGGGGGCACTGGCAAGGAGACCCCGCGGGCTCCCCCCCACCGCACTGGGAGCCGAAGGGCCCTCACAGCAGTGTCAGGGAGGCGGGGACACACCCCCGCGTCACTCGTGCTCGGAAAACATTCATTAAGCATTTGAGAGGACCAGGGCAAAAAGAAAAACACTCATTAGAAGCAGAAATAGTTTCCAAATGAACCATACAAAAATCTGCTGGGAAGGCTGGTCTGAAATGGGGGCAGATTCAACCACCCACAGGGCGGAACGTGGGGGCAGGGGGCCCAGAGAAGAGGACAGGAGGAGGGCAGGGGGGCCTGGGTCTCTGCTGCCCACTCATGTCACCGTTAGAACACAGCAAACAGGAGAGGCAAGAGGGAGGCAGAAGGGGCCATTTCTGCTGGGCTCGCCCCCTGGGGCAGGGCACCTGCTGGGGGTCACTCCTGCAGTGACTGCCGGGACAGGGGCAAGAAGGGACCAGAGCCCTTATCCAGCTCGGCCACAGCTGCCAGCTGGGTGGCCTGGGGCTGCCCTGCCCTCTCTGGGCTCCAGCCCAGTGGAGAAACAACCTCAGCTCGGCGTATCTTTTGAAGCCAGGGGCCTAGGGCACCCACCGTAGGCGGGAGGGACCCACCCTCTGGCACCCCTGAGCTGCCCGGTGGCCCCACGTGGTGCCCACTGGTCACACACCCTTGGACTGAATGGGCTTCTGTGTCCTCCTTCCTTTGGGGGCCTCTGCTTCCCCGCCTGGCTCCTTGCTCACATCCTAATACAATATTTATCAGCAACAAAGAGAGAGGGGAAAAGAAAGAGGAGAGGGAAGAGGGAGAGCGCGCCGCCCGAAAGCCAGACAAGGTGATGCTCTCAGGAACAAGTCAACCCAGCGCCCTTGTCCTGCCCCTTCCGTGTCCCAGGGCCCGAGGTGCTTGTCACTCCCGGTCCCGGGCTGATCAGAAACCCACGTGCCGGCTCCTTCCCTGACGTGGTTGTGGCTGGGGCTCCGTGTGGGGCACCCACAGGTGGACAGAGGAGGGCAAGTCTATTCCTCAGGTTGCAGACAGTCGGGCGGGAGAGCTGCCAGGCCTGGGAGCAGCCCTGCTGAGCTGGGACGGCTGGCGGGGGTAGGACTGCTCCTGAGAGGAAGCCCCCATTCCCTCCCTCCAGCCCCCTTCCTCTCTCAGGCACCCCTGGGTGGTGGCCGTGGGAGGGGATGTGGCCCTCTGTTTGCCCCTGTCCCCCACAGCCCGCTGGTGCTCACTGGAGCAGGCTGGCTTCTTCGGGGCCGGGTCTGTCTTCAAGTTGCCCCTTTCCTCAGCTGCCGCTGCGTCTGCCCCAACACCTGCCCCCCTGCCCAGCCCTTCTTGGTAACTGGTGTCAGAGGTGGACTTGGGTCAGTGCCCATCTGGGCCAGTGTCTCGCGGCTTCTTTCCTACCCCACACAGAAAGTAAACCCGGCCTCACCGCCGCGACCCCGGCGTGGTAACTCTCTCCAGACGCGGCGGCCCTGGGCTTGGCGGCTGGGTCCTTAGTTCTGCGGGTGAGCACGGTGCTGATGGCCTTGGCCCTAGCTCCCTAACCTGGGTACATCCCTGCTTTGTTCCTGATCCCAGAAACCCGAGCCATCCTTGAGGACACAAAGGAGAGGGAGGTGCAGTGACAAATCCCCCAGGACACGGGAGAGAAAATGAAGAGGCCCCTAATTGGCCATGAAGAAACCAGCTTCTGTGATACTGGCCTTTGGGGAGACGCTGGCTTCCCTGCCAGCTGGAAGGGAACAGACCCAGACACTCATGAATCACCCCAGAATGTCTCCTGCATACGGAGCCATGAAACTGAAGCGGAGGGAGGGGAGCGCGGGGGCCGAGGACCCAAGGGGTTCCCGGCTCGAGGGCCACAGCAGTTTGGGAAGCAATGAGCTCAGACTTGTGGCTGCCCACTGGTGTGGTGTCTGATTCCAGGAAAGCAAATTTAGTGGAATTAAAAAGCCAAGAGAGCGTGATGGAATGAGGGGAGGCAGGCAGAGACCCGGGTGGGGGTAGCAGGCAGGGAGGAGAGGAAGCTGCGGCGAAGGGCAGCCAGCTGGGGCTGCCGGAGAGGGGCAAGCTGGCAGGGAGGCAGGCTCCGGGGGTGCTGCTCCCAGGCGGGCAACAGAGGGGCCGGGCTAGAGGGAGAGCATGACCGGGGTATGTGTGTGGGGGGCTGGGGCTGGGGGTGGGGTGGGCTGTAGCTGGTTGGCAGGAAAACTGCAAAGGAAAAAAGCCCAAATCAGACTCAAGAGTTGGGGAGGACCAGAAATGAGGTGGCAAGGGATGTGGGCTGTGCGGAAGCCAGAGTTTAACCTGGGGACGCAGGGACAGCACTGACCCCTCCAGAACTCTGTAAGGGGGACCCCCACTCTGCACCTGCAGCTGGGGTGGGCAGGTGGAGAAACCGTTGGAACCATCACGCAGTGCCGTTGGTTCCGTTCTTATTAACAAAATGCCCATGGACCCTCCTGCAAACTCTCTAACCTCCACCTTGCAGGGATGCAGGCCTGAGCAGTTGGAGAACCAGCTGCTCCCCCGTCAGCCTGCAAGACGGGGCCGGGAAGACGGAGGACAGGGCAGGGGCTGGGAGCCGGAGTTTGCAAATCAGCGCCTCCACCGACAGCCCCAGAGCTGTGTGCTAATGAACTTGCTGAACCACAGGCTGTTATTTCTGGGAACTGAGGGGGAACAGAGAGGGCTGGAGGCCGGGGACTGGGTGGAGCCAACGGACAGAGGGCCATGTCCAGGCCAGGCCTCAGCCTCCACCCCAAGGCGGCTCTGGACCGTGGGTGCCTCCCAGGCCACCCTGCCAGGACCAGAGGCTGCTCCGTGGCGCTCTGAGGCACTCTTCCCTCTGATCGCATGCCGTGGCGGTGTGGGCCTGGCTCTCCCCATCTGCCCGGGCCCTCGCCCCAACCACACACCCTGGCTCAGAAGGATCCCCAAACCACCAAGGCCCACCAGGGCTGACTTGCAAAATAGTGAGTGCTGCAGGCAGGACCCCATTGGGAAAGGCCAGAGACAGTGATTCCCTGGTAGTGGCAGTGGGAGGAACTTGGGGTGATGGTGCCAAACCCACCGAGACAAGCTTTGAACAGGACTCATGTCTCGCCTGACGACTGATCCCTCAGACCTTCCTGATCTCATGGGGCCGTTCCCGCAAGGGCAGCATCCAACGAGACCAACGGGGCAGGACAGCTGGGCAGGACACCCCCCCACACACACACACACCCTCCCCAGCAAGCACCAGGCCGCGCACAGACACCACGGCCCGGCCACCTGGCAGGCAGGCCTCCCCGGCACAGCAGTGGCCACTGGGCGGCTCCCAGGCCACCACCTTCTCCATCCCACTGCCGGGCAGACACCACCCATCGATTCTGGAGCCCCTCCTGCCCAGCCAGAGGCTCCTCCTCTCCAAACAACTGTGCCAATCTGTCTGACCACAATGGGCGCACTCCAGAAGCCTATTTTCCAACTCCCCACGAGAGAAGATGAATTTGCAGCTCCCACCAACAGGCACTGATCTCACTGCGGGGGGCAGGAAGCTCAGCCTTCTTTCCAACCTTCCTCAAAAGGAAACCTGGGCACCTCGGGTGCTCCGAGCACCTACTGGGCCTATTCCTCATCAGGTGGGCGAGGACGGCCCCACCACGAGGCTCCCCACACCCGAGAGCAGCCACTGTGCTGGTGCCAGCACCACCCAGCCGGCGGCCCTCCAGGAAGCTCGCCGGGGCCTCTCAGCCAGGGCTGGGCCACTTGCATGAGCCCCAGGCCCACTCGGCGCCCTCCGCAGACCCTGCCCAGCACAGAGACGCAAGGAGAACCCAATCCCAGCCACCTACCTGAAGGAGCCAGTAGCACCTCCGGTGGAAGGTGGGGATGATGGAGGAATGGACATAGCAGCCGTACAAGCACTAGGGAGAGAGGAAAAACGAGAATTCAGTTGGAAAGAGGGAAGGAAGGAAGGAAGGAAGACGGCGCAACAGAGAAGGCACAAGAAGGGGCCACGGGCATTGCCACAAGCCCCAGGGAGACGGAGGGACCCCTCTGCATCTGGCTCCAGGGCCGAGACAAGGGCTCTGGGAGGGCATCCAAGATGCACTGCCAGGGAGGCAGACAGATGTACGGCCTTCCTCGGGCCACTGGGACGGCTGAGCATCGGTGAAAGCCAAGGGCCGGGAAAATGCACACATGTGTACATGTTGCCGATAATTTAAGGGGCTTGAAGTTACTCCGAAGTTAATTCAGAGAGTGGGTTAAGGCACAGGGGAAGACTGTGGGGTTATGGAATTGATAAAAATACACTCAAACACATCCAGACCTTCCCCAGCAAAGGAACACCAGGCTGGGCAAGGCAGCCCCTGGCTGACGGGACCACAAATGCTGCTGGGGACTTGGGTGGGTGCACTTTATAGGATTTACCTCCTGAGTCTTTTGCACATCCCCACTTAAAAAAAAAAAATATATATATATATATATAGTTTGTTTATTCGTATATTTGTTGTGTTTTTTCTTTAAATGAAGTATAAATCTGCATTTTTTGGAAGATGAATCTGGCTTTAAAATACAACCAGAAGTCAGACAGAGTCAGGTTGGAGAATAAGGTGGGAATTCAAATTTGGGACCGGCGTGTGGGGTGGGCCGTGAGAAGGGACAGTCCTTACGTGGCCTGTCACCAAATCCCAGGTGGATGGAGCTGACGGGTGGGATGGCTCAGGGCCAGCTTGCTTGTGGGGCACCTCAGGGTGGCCCATGCACAGAGCTGTGGGCCCTGCAGGTTGGGCTTGCTGGCAGAGATGGGGTAAAGGGGTCTAATGAGAAGAACGATCAACAGGCCCCTCTGACGATCAATCTCAGGGAGTCCTAGCAGGGGGGAGGGCCCCCCATGGGTGGAGCATCAATTTGGAGAGGAAAATCTTGGGGTAACGAACGATCAGGGCCAAGGTCAAATGTGGGGTGGGAGGCTTTCCTTTTGGAGCCTCTGCTTCCAAACTGGAGTGATCTCTCTCCCATCCCCTCCGGAGTTCCCCAGCCTTCCCAAAGCAAAAGTTCCAGAAGGAGGTGGGGCAGAGAGTGAAGGCAGAGCCCGCAAAGCCTTTCAGGACCCCAAGTTTGAAAGACTGTCACATTCACCTCTTATTTTCATCTTCCTGTGGACCCCCATCCACACACCCTCCCCCCACACACACACTCCAGAGAGAAATGGCCAACAGCTCTGGATTTGAAGTTTTCTTTAGATGTTATTTACTCCCCCCAAAAGACGACTGCAAATTGGTTAGACTAGGAGCCCACTTGAGCCTGTCTTTCTGATTAGCAGGTTGAAAGAGAAATCATTTTGGACTGTGGGATTCTGGCTGCAAGAAAATCAGATTTCCAATATGTTAGAACTTCTACAGATTGCTGTCAGCTGGGATTCAAACCCTGTACAAACCAAACAAACAAAGTGGAAATTAATTTAAACGATTCCCTTGCAATTCTTGCGCGCGAAATGTATTTATTATTAAGAAGGCAATATTCTTTCCTGACTTTTCTGGTTTTCAATACACTGCATTTTTTGATAACTCACTCCTCCTTGCCAGAGCCCCTCAGGTTTGGACATTTTCTTTAAATGTTGGGTTGCGATGAATGAGCAACCCACCTGCAACTTTAATCAGCTCTTTTCCTTTGGAATTTGCATGTTCTCATTGGCAATTTCATTACTTTTACTCACGCAATGAGCCAAATATAGGGAGACATAAATTGTTGAGAGAAGAAGCGTCTCACATCCCTTTGAAATAAAAGGCATTACATCTGCTCCGTCTCACTGTTTATATTAAATCTTGATAGCATTTGCTACGACCTCCTCCCTGCACCCTTCTTTCTCTTCCTCCTCTGCTTTTTTCCAGGATTTGGAAAGAACATGGCTGGGTTGCAACATTGTTCCCTTTCGAGTCATTGTCCGCCTGCCTGGGGACAGCATCATTGAACCACATGTCCAGGAGCCAAGGAGAACGAATGTGCCAACCCCTGCTGTGTGTCCGCCCTTCGAGAGGACACGGGGGAAGAAAGCACGGAGCCTGCTCTCATCTCACCTGAACCACCCCAACCCCTCTCCTGCCAACGACCTCCCCTTCCAGAACTGCCCAGAACCACCGAGAGGCCAAATGAAGTTGCAAAGAAAAATCACAGTTTCTATATCAGGGCTCATGCATTTTAATCAGAGGAGCCCTTGGGGCTCGCTCAGAACCTACTTACTCTATTTTTAGGTCTTACTCTAATCCCCGGGGTTCTCTCTGATGTCTCTGGCCTCATCAGATGAGAGCTTGGGGAGGGGACAGAAGGGCAGGGATGGAGAGGCGGATCCTGGCCAAAGCAAGCACTGCTCAGTGGCATCGAGAGAGAGCACAGAGCCACGCAGGGCACCCCGGGAACGCAAAAGGCAGGGGGGGTCTGACCGCTTCCAGGGTTGACTCGGCACGTCAGTCTCCTGGTGGTTCTTTACAGATCTGTCTTTCCCAGATTGGGAGCATCTGGAGGGCAGGGGCCTCAGACCCTTTTGAGTGGAGACAGCAACAGTTCTCCCAGCCTGGCAGGCCCAGAACACAGGTCTCTACAGCCTAGCCGGGGAGGGGCCTGCAGACTGTACCTATTTAAATTTTGCTACGGCACTGTGAAGGCATAAGTTTCCAATAGATATTAGAAAACTTCATTGAAAATCGACTCAAAACTTCCTGTGTCAAGGGTTAAGCTCTAGTTTCAATGGAAACAGACTTGTATTGGGAAGCTGGCTCGCTGCCAGTGTGGAGAAAGAGGCTTATAGTGATCCGCTTTGATGGATCTGGAGTCGCCAATGTGCTGGAATCCTGCTCGAGGCGGGAGACTGGGCTCGGACGTCAGTTCTGCCACCCGCCCGCCGGGAGGGTCCTTGTCTGTAAAACAGTTCTTACCCCGGCTCGTTCTCCCAGGGTGACCGTGAGTGAGTTGGAGAGGTGATGCGTGTGTGCAGCGTAGGCTGGGTGGCATGTGGGTGCCTCAGCACGGGCTCTGAGGACGCGTGGAGGTTGGCCAAGGGAAGAGCTGGCGAAGGAGAGCGTTTCCACCAGCAGGAAAGCAAGGGGTCAGATCTGCGTTTGGAAAGTTCACTCCGTAGGGCAGTGCAGCCACTGGGCTGGGGGCCGGGCAGGCTGGAGGCCCCGAGGCCAGAGGCCAGTCTGGGGTGTTCTTGTGAGTTGGGGAGGCGTGCTGGGGCTGGGTGATGGCAGGAGGGAGCAGTGAGGGTGGAGAGAAACAGACACATTTCCCAGGATTCAGGATGGTGCCCGGCTTTCCCAAATGGGCACAGGATGGTCTCACTCACTGGGATGGGGGACTTGGGGGTGCAGCCAGCTGGAGGGAGGAGAGACTGATGTCAGATTTATACTCGGTGAGTTTGTAAGACGTCCTTGTAGAACCAGCAGAAAGCAGGATGTGCACAAAGAGATGTGGTGCTGGGTCTGGGCACAGGGAGGGTGCTGGAGGTCAAGGGTGAGGTAGCCAGGAGCGGGTATAGCCTGGGCTGCCCTCACTGTGCTGCCCTAGGCAGAGGGCTTCCCAGAGCCTGGCACTCCCAGCCTGCCTGCCCCTGTCCCTGTCACCTTTCACTCACCACTCAACCCCAAACCACCCACCTGCCCAGCCCTGCCCTGTCCCGGGCTCCCTGCCATTTCCCTTTGTGGCCGGCCCCTCTTTGCAGTCTTTCCTCCAGCTTCCAGGCCATATGACAGTGTCATTACCGAGCCAATTGGGGATTAATTGCACAATATTTCATGAGGCAGTGTATCAAATCCATTCCCTTGACCCACTAATCAAAAAAGCAATCAAGTTTGTCTGCAGTGATTTGTGTTGTACAAACTCCCGGCGCTTTTTTGATTGGGCTCTGGGTGTCCTCTGGGGGCTCCCCAAGTTGAGCTTTTCATCTGGGGGCTGTAACGAGGTTGGAGGGTGGGTCAGATCCCCATATAGCTCTGTGTGTATGTGTGTGCACACATGGGGGGTGTCGGGAATGTTTGCCCTGCTCTCCCTCTTTCACGTGTGTGCACAAAGAAAAAGAGACAGTAACTAGGTACTTATAGGAAACTCAGGAGCACTTCACCCGGCGGATGAAAGCAACCTTCAAATTAGTTACATTTGGGGAATTAAGGCCTGACAGCTTCCCTCAACATGACAATCGCACAAGAAAGAATTTTTTCTTAAATACTCAGGATTGCATTTTATGACACATTGGGGGATTTTTTTTTTTTTAAGTAAAAAGGAAAGTTAAAATTACAGGGAAGCCAACAGCACATGAGAGCTTCTTCAGTTCAAAGTAAATGCTTCACACAAAGAACATGACATTTCTGGAGGAAGTATCAGTGCAAATCTCCTCCAACAGAGGGGGGGACACCCTTAGAACTGCCCCACAACGGACTCAGCTGGGGGGTCCCTGTGTGTCACAGAGGGTCCGTCAGGGCTCGACACCTACGGCCTCGGTGAGCCAAAGAAGGAAGCACCTCACAGGGCAAGTGGGGTTCAGTGGGGTGCTGCCCCTTCCTGCCCAGCTCTCGATCAGCCTGTCTGACGTAGCTGATTCTCTCTGTCACACACACATACACGCACACCACTCCAGCTCCTTTCTTCCATTCCCAGCTTCCCACAAGGGGACCCAGCAACCTTTAAAGGCCACCTGAGCCAGGCATGGATTAGGGAATGGAGCTCAAGCAGAGCAGATTCTAGAAGATTCTGCAGCCAGGCCACACGCTCAGCCCTCCTAACATCTTCCCAGCTTCTATTTCTGCCCCAGACAATGGTTGGCTCACGGTCCCAGGCAGGCCTGTGCCACCCACGCCTCGCTTTCCCTTGGCCTGTGCCGTCTCCCGAATGTGATCATCTCCCCCTACCCAGCCCGAGTCCATCTCGGGTCCCAGCTCCTCCAGGAAGCCTCCCCTGACCCAGCCTCGCCAGAGGGGTCCCTGGGGGTGACCCTCAGGACCAGGTCTCAAGGGGCAGCCCAAGGGTGTGCTTTTAGCCTTTGGGTATCATCGACATGTCACTCTCCCTTGACTTTGTGCCCAAAATCCTGCCTCGCCTGTCACGGGGGTGGGCAGACTTTCTGTAAAGGGCCGGAGAGTAAATATTTTAGGACTTGTGAGTCAACTACTCCACTCTGCAAAAGCAGCCAGAGACAGGATGTAAACAGACGGGTGTAGCTGCTTCCAGCACAGTTCCATTTATGGACGCTGATATTTGAATGTTGTACAATTTTCACAGGTCATGGATGTTACTTTTTTTTTTATTTTTTTTCAACCATTTCAAAATGTAAAGACCATTCTCAGCTCAGAGGCTGGGCAAGAGGAGCCGGTGCACTGGGTGTCACCCATGGGCCACGGTGTGCCGGCCCCTTTCCTATCAGACTGGGAAAAGCGTGACTCACACAATCCCCTTTTGCCTTCTGCACGGTGATTCTCACGAAGCATGAGCCCTGGTGTATTTCCACCTGGCACACGGACGGAAGCCGGGGCGAGGGAAGGGCTGTGCGGGCCTGGCAGAGCGTAACAGACGGAAACGGAGTGGACATTTAACCTGAGGGCAGGGTGTGTGCCTGATGGACTCCGGGCACCTGGTGGGCACCCAGTGGAAGCACAGCTTCCTCTGCCCATGAGGACCTTCATTTTATTAATTAAGTAGAATTAAATGCGATGAGGCGTGGGGAGCTGAAAGCAGCAGGCATGGCCTCAGGCACATGATGGTGCTTTGCCCTTCTTCTTGGAGGGGTGGAGCACCCCCAGAGTCTTTGCCTCTTTCAGGGGTCCTCCTCTGGGAAGACCCTTTCATTCTGTGTCTTGGGGGCCCCCACACAGGAGGCAGGACACCTCTAAATGCCAATGCCTGACTGTTGACTTTGCCCTCCGGGAGAGTGTCTGCCCAGCATCTCTCTCCTGGGATTGCTGGAAAATAGCCCCCAGCGTGGCTTACCCAGTATATGGAAGCCACCAGCCACATGCGGCTGCCACTCAACTTCAAAGTGAAATGAAGTAAAATTGAACACAATTGATATTCAGTTCCTTGGCCCCACCAGCCGCATTTTCAGTGTTCAATAGACACACGTGGCTAGTGGCTGCCATATTGGAAAGCACAGAACATCCCACCACCACAGAAAGTTCTATGGGACACCGTTGCTCCCTAGAGCTTGAGTGGACGTCCAGTTCAGAGATGTGCGGCCACAACTGTTGGCGCTTGAGACGTCAGGGGTCAAGGTTTGGGGAAGCCAGGGGCTGGGGGGAGAGGACTTCTGGAGGTGGAAACTTTTGGGGGCACCACTTTTGGGAGTTGCAGTGTTTGAAGGTTGGTACCTGGGTCAGCTTGAATCAATCAGTAAGTGACCGTCCCCCAAGATTATGACAGATAAATCCTTCCAGTTGCCCTCCCCCTCCCCTCTCTAGAACCTTCTGTAAATCGGGGATGATGCCTGCCACGTCCTGAGATAAGGGTGTTTACCAGCAAATCTCTATCTACAGTCCTCTTTTATGAGGTCCCTGTGCTTCCCTGCAAACATCCCTGCTGCAGCCCCCGGCAACGGGGCTACCTGCTCCCGGGGCCTCTGCCAGGACTCGCCCTTCTCCCTCTGGGAAGGTGACTGTCTGCACAAAGGCAATAGAGTGAAGAAAAAATTTTAGACATCTGGTTTATCTCACACACTTTTATCTGACACACAGATGACAAAGATGAATAATTTTTAAAATGTGTCATGGGTATAAAGGTGATGGAAGAAGAAGTGATAATAAAAGGGCAAGGAAAACCACCTAGAAGATCAGTGTTTTAATCTGGCCCTGAAGCCATGAAGGAGAAGGGGTGTCATTCAGAAGAGCTCCAGGCAGGTCAGGGGAGAGGCAATCCTGGGCTCAGAGGGAGGGGACCCTTGCCCTCCAGGGAGAGGGCATTCCCGGCGGGGCTGGCCTTGGCTCAGCGGTACAAGGAGGCAGAGTGGATTTCCGGTTAACAGGTTTCTCCTGTTGTCTGCTCTGTGCCTGCCCTGCGTTAGGGGAAGGTGCATGGAGACCAAACCTGAGGACCTGCCCTCAGGGACCCCCCAGTCGCATGGGAGAGAGAGAGCCAAGCAAGCAAACCAAACCAAACCGAAACAGCCCTGACACTAGCACAAGGAGCCCAGAGGAGGGGAGAGCCCAGTTTTCACGCTGAAGGTCAGGAATTCACCCATGAGAAAGTGACATTTTCAGCCGAGGCAAAAAGTGTGTAGGAGTTGGCTAGAGGGCCTACAGGTGGAAGAGGCCCGGACAGGTGACAGAAAGGGCTTTTAAGGAGAGCCAAGATCTGAAGCCCCTTGCTAGCCTTTTCATCTGCTGCCTCTGAATTCTCCAGGCAGGATGAAGGTGGGTGGCTGAGGCCACCAGCCCAGGTGGCTCTGAGAGTCCCCAAGGGAACCAGGAAGGGCCCTTGGCAGATGGCCTTCCATTTGAAGCCAAGGCCCCGGGATCTTTAGTGTTCTGTCCTTCTCCGCTGCTCCAGACATTCCACACCAAAGAAGTGATTCCCAGAAGGACACTGGGGTGGCTCCGGGGATTGAAGTAACAAGCGCAGTGGCAGGACCGGAACTTGGGGTCTGACCTCACCATCTTTCTTTTCCCACTTTGTCCTCTCTCTCCGTCTCTGCTTTCTCATTTCTGAATGTCTTCCTTATGCTTCTGTCTCTCCTACTAACCACAGGGCTCTCTATGGCAGGCAGCAAACCAACATCCTTCTAGCTGTGGATGTCTCTTTCTTCCAGACTCGGGGTGAAGTCCTGGGGAGGGACACTGACTGAGCCTGGCCTCGAGCCCAGCCCTTGGACAATCGGGGGGCAGGAAGGCACCTGGGTGGTTCTCAGGGCCTGGAGGGAGCCGAACAAGGGTGCCACGTGGGCATAACAGCCGAGGGCTACCAAGACCAGAGCTGCAGGTCCCGGGATGGGGTGAAATGCCGCTCCTTTCCTGCTGGGGTTTTGACATCCCCAGCAGAAGCAGGTGCCTCCTCAAAGAGCTGGTGTGAACAAAACCCTCCAGCACCTTCCGGATCTCCCCAAACCAGCGGCAGCTATGGCGAGGCACAAAAATAGGCCCAGCAGCATGGCTACTGCCCAGGGCACCCTGCAAGTTGGGTCAGATCCCACAGGGGGTCAGGAAGGTCTTGTGTGGGGGCAAGCGTGGGGCAACGTGGAGTTCATCTTGCTTTGCACCCCCTAGCTGCATGCCAACCCTGCACCTGCCCAGATCCGCTGGCAAGGCCGAGGCCTACGGAGGTGAAGCAATTTCTCTAAGCTCACATGGCAAGGAAGAGCAGGATTCATGCCCAGCCCTGCCTGACACCAGAGTCCTCACTCCTCTCTCCCCAGCATGCCAGCAGAGGAAAGCCGGGCCTTCTGCAGACCCTGCCTTCTGCAAAGACAAAGGGGCGAAGTTCCTGGGCTGCTCCCGCGACTGTCCCAGCTGAAGGATTTGGTTAGAATTAATCTAAGATTAGACCAAATGATTCCATTTGCATGCTGCCTGCAAAAGCCCTGGGCCTCAGCACTTGTTAAATAGTGAATTGCTTTAAAATTAGTTTGAGCTAAATGGATTGCAGTCTGATTTGGCCTCCAGGGTTGGGTGACAGCAGAGATTTGGAATATTAGATCGTCATTGACTGGGGGTCCTGCCTCCCTCTCTCTGCAGGCAATCTGGAGCAGCTTCTCCCATAGCAGCCGGTGGCCTTGTCACTCCGGGAGGCCGGCCTGGGCACCCCTAATCCCGCACACCTGCAGGGTCCGGAGGCAGCGGGAGACCAGAGTCTCCCGGGGAACAATCCCTGAGCACTGCAGTTTTTGGGGTGGCTCCTCCCCGCAGGGCTGGGCAGGCTCCCTGAGATTGCTTCTCCAGGGTCAGGGGAACTCCTCTCCCTGGAGAACAGCTACCCCTCAGCCTGGCACAGGGTGGCACTGCCTTCCCGTCCAGTTAAATCAGCCTTTCAGCCAATTACCTGGGTGTCCCCTCTGCTGGGTGCCGTAGGTGGCCCAGGAGGATGGGAAGGAGATCTGCCAGAGCCTCACCCAACCTCCAAAGGAGGGATGGTTGGACTCCTGTCTATAGACAGGGAAACTGAGGCTCAGAGACCAGAATTCCTTGTTCAGGGTCATGGGGGCGTGTTAGAGCCAGAATCTGAACCCAGATCCCCCTCCCTCCAGAGCCCGAGGCCCCTGCCCTCCAGGGGTGCCCTGACCCCTTTCACTAGGCAGAAGGTCTCCTGCACACCCTGGAGGGACCGGGGCCAGGTGGCCCAGCCTGGCTGTGGTGGGGAGTCCTCGGAGCTGCAGGAGTTCGAGGGTGGCAGAGAGAAGCCAGTGGGGGCTCAGAGGGGGGCAGAGAGAGGCCAGCAGGGGGCTCAGAGGGGGGCAGAGAGAAGCCAGCGGGGGCTCAGAGGAGGCAGCCACACCTGGGACCAAGGAGGTGCTCCAGATGGGCCTTACTGGGGGCCTGTGGGCTCCAGACTGGGGGAAGGAAGGAGGAGGCACTGGACCCCCCAGGCCTCAGGCCCCGGGCCGGGGTGCCTGCTGTGAGAAGCACTGTGGAGAGGACCCTGGGGAGTGGGCTCTCCGGCCTTGAGCTGGGGCTCCCCCAACATCCCTGCAGACAGAGCTCTAGGGGGCCCTGGTCAGGGGCTTAAAGACGAAAGGACACGCTCTGGTAGGAGTCCGGGAAAGCCCCTCACCTCCAGGCCCTGCAAAGCCTCAACCAACCAGGGTCTGGTCCCCGTTGGTGCCTCCCCTGGGGGGCTGGGAGCTCCCCCGGGGCTCCTCCCCAAGGGGAAAGGCTGAGCAGCTGGGGGAGAAACACATCCCAATAAAGCTGGCTGCCAGCTAACAACGACATGAGTGAGGAGGGCAATAAAAATTAAATGAATTTTTAGATAAAAAGGCATAAAAATCATGTTTAAAGATATAAATAATATCCCTGGAGCTTCAGCTTTATTGTTTTGGGGGGTTCCGGGATTAATAAATTAGTGGGCATAAAATGGAATAATAGTGAGAAGTTGATAATCAGGTAAATTGAGATTTAGAGAGCGAGCTGATCCCAGCCATGAGACCAGGGAGGGTGGGTGCGTGGGTGGGGGGCGGTGGCCTCCTCTGCACCCAGGGCCCTCAGCTCCCGCTCCCAGGAAGAGGGGAGGAGCCTTGGGGTGAAGTCTGGACACCTGGCCTCCCTCCCCTGCCTTCCTGCCCCCTTGGGACCTTCAGCCGGGTTTTCTGGACTCTTCTCCATCCTCCCAGCCCCCTGCCCACCGGGCTGGTCAATTCCCGCCCCCTCCGCCTCCAGCCCGGCAGGTGTCAGAAACCCTCCTGGTACCTGGTTCTCCGAGGAGGACGCTCCTCGCTTTGCGTGCCAGGCAGCTCCGATATATCCTCAGCTGACATGTATGTACAGGTGTGTGTGTATATGTCTAGGTATATATAGATAATTCCTTTTCCTGTTTTACCGTCCTACCCTCAAGTTCCTGTTCTTTTAGCCCACTTCTATGTCTCTGGGCTGTTATATCTCAAATACTTCCTAAAAGTACGGGGCATAAACAATAAATAAATAAAACGAAATCCCCTTTTTCTCATCAAATTGTGTTGCTGAGCCCTGTTCCTTGCAGCCCTCCCAAGTGAGTACAACTCATCATGGAGTGGGTTCTGCCGTGGTAGGAATGGCTGGGGATGGCCCTGCAGGCCCTCCCCCTCCCCTCCCTCCCTCTCACCCCTCCCCCCACCTGTTCCTAACAGTTAGGAAGCTGCTCCATCGTTTTCCAGGAACACCTGCATCAAGCCCTGGGGATTCCCTGATGGGTGGGACAGACGCCCATAGGGAGCTCTTGGTCTGGGGCTCTCTTTCCTAAACCGGCATATTTAGGAGCTTTGCACACTTAGCCTACAAGAGGGCTGCTGGAGGGAAACGGAGCCACTGGAAAGAGGCCGGGGCTGTGTCCTTCCCTCGGTGCTGGAGGATTTTGGGGTGCGTTCTCAGGCCGCCTGCCCTTGTCCTTGTCCTTACTCACTCTCGGGACCCCGGCCTCCTGATCCCACAGGAGGCCATTCTAGACAGGGGGCATGCACAGTGCTGCCCGGAAAGCCGCCCAGCTCTTGCTCCTGCCCGGTGAACAGAGGCGGGCCGAGGCTGCCCAGAGCTCCTGCCTGGAATTACTGCTTCGCTCCGGAGCCTGTGGAATCCAGCTCTCAGTGCTGTCCCAGGAGGCGCCGGGACACCCGCCAAGGCCCCTCGAAACCCTTCAGCCCTCGCGGCTGCACACAGGGAAGGGTCCGGGAGAGGAATTCTGGGTTACAACAGGCCATGGGGGAGGTGGAAGGAGATGCCCGGCCTGAATCTGTGGTTATGTTAATGCGAGGCTGGCTCCCCGCCAAGACATTAAGTGAAATCGAATTCCTGAAACCCGCTTTAATCAGCAGATTTTTAAGGTTAGAATTACTCTCCCCTCTCAAAGGCCTGCCAAGGTTAATTCGGGCCCGAGCATGCAGAATTAATGGGCTGGACAGGGGGATTGGCCTTTTCCCAATTTTTTCTCAAGCTCACAAAACCGTCTCTACAAAAGGGAAAGGGCGGCAGGGCAGGGCCCCCCTGGGAAGGGAGTAGCTGGGGAGTGGCCACCAGCGTCAGAGGGTGAGCTGGGAACCGGCATCAGGCTCACACACACACCACGTGACCCAAGAGCTATGCCAAGGACCGGTGGCAAGACTCATCTCCGGAAACCGCTTCTGAAAATGAATGTGCTTAAACTGTTTGCAGGTCTCCTGCTCCGAGCTGGGCCCGGCACCCGGCGCCTTGCTGTGCCTGAGCTCAGCTCTCTGCCAGCAGCTCTGGGCTGCACTTCTCAGCCATCTGAACCTCAGCTAAAGCTCTCAGGCTCTCTGAGCCTCGGTTTTCTCATCTGTAAAGTGGAATCACAACCTCTACTACAAATGAGGCTTAAATAACACCTGCCACGAAGAGGCACCTGCGGTTTCACAGAAAGCAGGACTGGCACTTAGAGGGCAGCGTGACCTTGAACTCAGAGCCACCTGCTTTTGAATGCAGGGCTCCAGGAGTTCGGCTTCCATCAGAAAAGCCCTGAGGAGCCACTCTGGGCCCTGAACCCAGCCTGGGCACTGCTGTCCAGAACCAAAAGCGGGGGCTGCTGGGGGAGAGAGGTCAATGGGGCCGGTGGAGGCAGAGGAAATCCAATCCTGGGTATGGGATGGTGGCCTTCCTGGGTGGACGAACAGTGGATGGGGGCAGGAGGCATGGGCTTGGGAAACTGATGTGGGTTGGAAACTCACCTCCACATCTTAATGGCCCTAATTATCAGGGCATGTGATCTGATCTCTTTGAATCTCAATTTCCTCTTTAGTAGCGGGTGGGGTGGGTGGAGGTAACTCCAATCTGGCGGGTTTGTGGGATTAAGTGGCAGTATGTTATTGTAGGTACAATATTAACCATATGTTAATGTTGGAAACATATATGGAAGTGTTCAAGGAGCATGATGTATGCAACCTACTCTCATATGTTTAGAAAATAGACAAATATGATAGAGAGGGATTGATGAGAGATGACAGGTAGTAGATGGGGAGATAGAATGATGTGACAAGTGTGGCAAAATGTTAAAAGTTGGTAAATCTGAGTATCTGGCTAGGAGGCATACTGGAGTTCTCTGTTTGGTTTTATATTGCTCTTGCAACTGTCCTGTAAGTTTGACGTTCTTTCAAAAATAAACATATTAAAAAAATGACAGTATGCCCAACTGCTGACAGTAGTAAGTCTTTGCTAAAAACCAACTTCACGTTCCTCCTGGGATCTGGGGGTGCATTTCCCAGGGACACCCACACCCTGTCCCCATCCCAGTGATTAAACCATGGTCCCCTCCAATGCCCAGATGCCAGGGATGGCTCTTACCGCCCTCTGCTCCCACTTTCCTTTCTTTGGAGCCAGGGCTGATATAAAAACCATCTGCTGCCCAGGGCCTCCAAGAGCCCTGCCAGAATGTAAATGGGAAAGCGGAAAAAGTTGGAAATTCCCTCGGGGACAGTGAGCTTTGAAATCCTCTTCCCACCAGGGACCCTTTCCTTTTGGTAAAATTCAAATCATGCTCGAGTCTGCTAGGATTTCTTCGGGACCACCCAGATCAGCCTTTTCCGCACAGGTCCCACCCCCAGCAGACGCACAGGGTTGTTCTGGCTCTGCGGGGTGCCCCTGCCCCAGGCTCCCTTCTCTCCCCTCTCAGGGGCTTTTGCACCCCCTGCAGCCAACCCCCCTCTTCTGTCTGAAGGTCAATTCTGAAGACATTGCCTGCCCTGAGGAGCCAATGGGACAGCCTGAGGATCAGAGCGTGGCCACAGGCCTGGGCCGCCACCCCACCCCCAGCCGCCCTTCCTACATGGGAGACACCCGGCCAGCTCCCACTCGCGTGCCTTGAATTGAGGTGCTCTCCCTGCCAGGCCTTCCCTGGCGGCCCCTCCTGCCTGGAGCCCCCTCCCCACCTGCAGCTGACGGGCTGTGCCCATTCTAACCCAGCGCAGATGTCACTTCCTCCAGGAAGCCTCCGATGATTGGCTCCTAACCCAGCCCTCAGTGTCCCTCAAACACCTGGAAAGGCTCCTAACTGCCTCCTCCCCAGGACTTGGGGTGGGCAGGGGGCATGCGTGCTCGCTCAGTTCCCCAGCTCCCAGCACAGTGCCTAGAACAGTTTTAGTCCGTACCTAAGTTACTGAAAGAACTGCCTGCCCCCCATGGAAAGGTCCGGAATGGCCTACTGCAGTTCCCTTCCAAGCACTTGCAGGACAGAGACCCGGGCATCTGGGCTCAGGGACAGGTTGGTGGAGACCACCGGGCCCTGGAGCTCCAGATGAAGAGAGGGGGTGCCGGGATGGGTGGGCACCTGCCCAGGGTTGTGGTCACCTTGTGTGGCTCACTCAGCCAAGTGCTGAAGGAGAGACCGAGCCCCCGCCCACCCGAGCCGGCTTCCTCGCTCAGAACCTTCACTGGCTGGGAACCCGCAGGCTGCCCAACGGTCAGGAGTCCTCATTCTATGCCAGGACAAGGGCCAGCCCCAAGGGGCCTCTGCTACCAGAGTAGCCGGAAACTCGGCCCTGCGCTATGTTTGGGCCCACCTTCTCGGCTGCAGCTCTGAGGCCTCAGGTGGGCTCAGACAGGGGTGGGTGCTGATCTCAGGCCCGTGAGTGTGGGGCCCAGCATTGGGTTGGCCGGCTGGAAGGTTATTCAGGAAAGTTTCTTGGACCTTGTGGAGAAACTGCGGCTCAGGCCCAAGCAAGGGGCAGAGGCCCCGTCTGCCCACCCCTGGAGGAGCTGGCCCAGCCTTGTGCACCCAAGGGGCCTGGTGGCCAAATTTCAGCATTGGATCCGGGGTTTGCCTTGCTGCCCGGCGTCCCTGGACATCGGTTCTGAGGGTCCCATCTTCCCACTAAGGCTCGGCTCCATCCTCCATGTCCCCTCAGATGGCCTCTGCCCCAAGGTCGCCATGGCACAGAGAAGGGCCTGATGACCCCATGCCAGGTGGACCAGCTCAGCACGAGCAAAGCGAGCTCAGGGATGGGCAGTCTGGGAGGGCTGCTGGGGACGGGGCCCTGTGGGGCTCTGCAGGCCGCCGCTCAGCCTGCGCCCTTGCGCCCCGGGCCCCACTGAGTGCTGCTGCAGAAAACCCGCTCGGGGGAGGCTTGTCGAGGCCAGGGGGTCTCCCTCCCCCGGAAACGCTTCTCAAGGAACTCTAGCCCACACTCCTCTGTCTCCCCAATCCCGGACAGCACATGGCACACACTGGCTTTTCTGGAAACGCTGGAAAGGCTGGCAGGGCCAAGGGCTGGATATGGAAGGGCTTCCCGGGGTGTCAGCATCTAGGGGTGCCAACGGAGCCCAGCTCCCCTCTACATCTGGGACAGAGTCAAGACCCTCCTTGTGCAGAGCCTGGGCGGTGAGGGACAGCCTGCTGGCACCCATGGGTGAGAGGGGGCGAGGCTGGCCCCGGTGGGGCCGGAACTCTGGAAATGTGCTTTCCAAAGCACTCCCTGTGGGTTCTCAGCTGCTTCCCAGTGAAAGGAGGAATCTGCAGGTGAGAACATGATGCAAATGGACCGGAGGGGATGGGCACTGGCTCCGCTCTCTAATGGGGCGAGGTGGGTGGGTGTGGTCTCCCCAACAGAAGGCCCCCCACATGGCCAGGCGCCTGTGTGTCCAGCACTGTGCACTTAAGTCTAGCAGTGGCTCGTACATCCGTTAAAATAGTGCAGGCCCCGGGTCTCTGCAATTACACCTGCTTCTCCCAGCACCTTCACCAACCTCCCCCGGGAAACACCAGATTGTCCCGCAGCCCCCAGGAAGATGGGCCTCCCCCAGGGTGAGGGTGAGGAGACACAGGCACCCCACATCAGCTGTCCTCACTGGGCCCAGTTGCAGGGTCTCTTATCGTGGCCCCCATCTTGTCTACCTGGGGACGGATCAGAAGGCTCCGGAAAGATAGAATGCACTATTTTAAAGTGCATAATGACATGCAGGCCGCATGTGGTACAAATTTCCTGGTTGTATAAAATGGTAAAGAAACAGGTTTTCTGTCACCTGCAACTATTCGGCAGCTTTAAAATATGGCTCAGCGGAATCCAACGTGCCGCTAAGCTGCGTGGGGGGCTGGTATTGAATCGTGCGGGCAGAATGGCAAAGGGCTGGGGCTGGCGGCCGCGGGCACCTGTGGGTAATTTAATCCCACCTGTCTGCAATCCCGCACCTGTGCTGTTGATGAGGCCGGGAGCGGCTCCTCCTCCCTCCTTCCCAGGCCAGATGTGGGCGGAAGCAGCCGGGGCCGGCTCTCGCCTTGGCTGCTGCTGACAGCAGAAGCCCCTGGCGTGAGGCCACCGCTGCCTGAGGAAGTGCCCACCAGATTGGCTCCTTGGCATGCATTTTCCATCTTTGTTCTCAAAAGGACTGTTCCAGGAGAGGGCTCTCACGCATACTTTGCAGAGCAGGCCAGGGAGAAGCCCAAGCCTTGCTCCAGTTCACCAGTTCCAAGCCCAGGGCTGACCTCCGGGTGTTCCCCAGGCATGTTGCAGCCCCTTCTCCCCAGGGAGGATATTGGTCCTTACGGGGAGTGTGACTTGCTCGGGGCCACCAGCTGCCAATGGCAGGGCCAGAACTCGAACCCAGACCCATGGTTCCATCTTACCCAAAAGCCACCTCCTCCCATTGCAGAGGAAGGTGCCAACGCTGTTCTCACGCAGGAGCCACTTTGGGGGGAAGGGATGACAAGAAGATCACTTGTTCCCATTTTCTCAGCGAGGAAACAGAGGCTGGTGGGGATGAGGGGCCTGGGTCAGGGTCGTGGGTGGCTGCCCGGCCCAGTGACCCGTCACCACTCTGCCCACCTGAGATTAGGGACCTCGTCCTGGAAAAATGCCCACGTGCTCCCTCGTGCAGCTGGTCAGGTGCAGTTTCAGGTTCAGAAATCCTGGCTCAGCCCTGCCAGGGGCTGTGTCCGCACCCGTGAGCGGCCAATTGACTTACATAGCCCAGAAAAATGCCTGCTCTTGACCTTCATTCATTCCCGTGTGAACCCATTATAAACAGGACCTTTTGAAGACATTATTTTTAGCTACAGTTAGCCAACTGAATGTTGGTGAGCCTTAATCCTACTCCTGGGGTCCTTACAGACAAAAAAACCGTAGGGAGGAACCAGAGCTAGAAGTCAGGGGAACCCGGAAGAGAAAGGAGAGGACATCGCCATGTGACAGGAAAGCCAAGGAACCCAAGGACTGCCGGGCAGCCAGAGAGCTACGGCCCCCGGGAGGCGCAAGCCGTCCAGCCCCTGAAGCTGTGGGCCAATGAATTCCTGCTGTTAAGCCCGCCGTCGGGTGGCCCTTGCCAAAGCCACTGGGAGACCAAGACACTGCCCCTTCCTTCCTCAGACCCGTGGCTGGCCCAGAGATCCAGCCCACCCCCCACCCCCACCCCACCGTGAGAGCTTCTGGATGCTTTCTTTAAAAACTTGACAACCCACCATCTTTCCACCCCAGCAGCGGCTTCCAGCAGCGCCCCAGGCTCCAGCCCAGTGCCCACCCAAGGGTGTCCAGAAAGGCCACACTGGTGTCAATATTCACAACAGGTGACTGTTGGTTTTGGGAAAGGCTTTGCTTCTGTGGCCAACGACCCGGGATCACTGCCACGGGACCAGCCAGGCAGCAAAGCTCTGTGCCCGCAGAGGGGCCCCTGGCCCCAGATCCACTGGCTCCTGCCCCCACTGCCCAGTGCACCGGAAACAGGCAGATGGTCCTTCCTTCAGGAAGCGGGAGCTACAGTACCCTGAAGATCCATGGAAGGCACAGGAGTGAGCTGTGGCCTCGGAGAGGGGTCATTTGCCGGAACTCTGCCTGAAAGAGCCCCCTGCCCTGCCTGCTGCCACAAGGGGTGTCCACAGACCTCTGAGGAGGGAGGTGGGGGCCTGGGCTCGGCCTGACCTTCACTGGGATGGTTAATTTTACACGTCAACTTCATAAGTTACAGTGTCCAGTTGTTTGGTCAAACTCTGGCCCGGCTGTTGCTGTGAGACCCATCGATGGAATCAGCATCTATAGTCAGTTGCCTTTGGGTAAAGGAGACGGCCTCAGCCGATCCAGTGCAGTGAGGGTTTCAGGAAACAGAAGGAATTGAGCTTCGAGGCTGCACCCTCCCCTCCTCCCTGCCCTCACCGACATCCGCAGACCAAAGGCTTTGGTGTCACGCCTTCTGGACTTTCCGGCTCCAATCTGCCACATGGCATTTGGACCCGCCACCCTCACAGCAGTGTAAGCCAATTCTGCATCTATAGGTGTTTACCATCTCCTGTTGGTTCTGTGTCTCTGGAGAGCCCTGACCCACCCAGTCCCGCTCTGCCCACACCGGGGGCCTGTGTGAGGGGAGAAGGGAGAGAAGGGCCCCTCCTGGGAGAGACTAGTGACAAGGGCGATCATGGGGTGTTTCTTGAGAGCCGTTTCAGAGCCTGGGCTCCTGGGTCAGACCGAATTGGGAGTAAACCTGGGCTTATGGCCTTCGTGACCTTGGCAAATAGTTCGGCTTCTCTGAACTGATGTATCCACACCTGTGGCAGGAACAGAAGAATAGCTTCTGTCTCATACAGTTGTGAACACCTGTCCGCTCCCCACCTAGGCTGGGGTGGAGACAGGGTCCCCTGAACCCAGCCTGTCTGTCCCCACGTCGGCTCTGGCGATGGCAGGGTCCCTGCCCTCCAAGCTCCGCATTCTGGTTGGGGAGGCCACAGTGACCCACGAGACCCTCAGGTGGACGAGGGGACCCCAGATGTAGGACTGGAGGGCCCTGGGCAGCCACCCAGGAGCAGCCCAAAGCCTCGTTTCTCTGCTGAGAACTGGGGCAGAGGGCAGGGGGCTGCTCCGTGTCACCCCGAGTCCCTGAGGGTGTGGAGCAGAATCCTTGGCCTGGGGCCGTAGACATTCAGGGGAATGACAGGAATTGGGGAGGGGCTGCCGGGAGGCTGGGGCAGCCTAGGTGGAGATGGCAGACTCGGTTTGAGTCTTGAAGGGTGGGAGCATCTGCACTGCTGGCTGTAGCAGGGCCCTGGGGTGGTGGGGTTGGGGACCAAGTTTGGGGGCATCTGGTACCCAGGGAGATGGAGGGATGGCGGCCACTGGCCCTGGGGGTCTTCAGGGAAAGCACCACATGGGAACTACAGGACGGCCGGCTGCTCATGTACGGTGCTTGGAGACTCCCTCCACCAGCATCCCCCCCCACCCCAAGTCTGATGGTCTGATCGCCCCTGGCCCCCCTCCACCCCCTCGTCCAGCTACATACCCGACCACAGTAGCCAGGAGGTGCTCATCAAGGGCCTGCTTGTAGAACAGGGGTCTCAACCAGGGGTGAACTGAGCACCCAGGGGACACTGGGCAATGTCTGGAGACACTTGTGGTCATGACTGGTGGGGGGGGGTTGCTTACTAACATCTAGTGGGTGGAGGCCAGGGGTGCTGCTGCCCCTCCTACAATGTACAGGGTGCCCACCCCCCACAATGAAGAATGATCTGACCCTAAATGTCAGCCATGCTGCGATTTGGAAACCTGCTTCACAGATAGGAGCTCAGCATAGCCCTCAGCATGCTGCCCACACTCCGCTTTGGAAGAGCAGAAGCCCCCACGAGGAACTGAGGGTTCGTGCACTAAGTTCCAAAGAAGTCGGGAGAAACCCCCTGCTCCCAGCCCTGGCCTGGGAGAGGGATCCCTGCGCCCACATCCCAAAGGTGGGGACAGAGGGGACGGGGCCCCCAGCGGCCCTCCTGTGGGACAGTCTTCTTCCCACCCAGGGGGGCCCCCAGGGGAGGGAACAAGCAGTGCGGGGTCGGCTCCCAGCACCCCCCTCACAAGCCCCACAGTGACCTCTGTCCACTCGTGGCACAAGCTGCGGTCAGCGAGCTGCGGTCACCCCAGCCACCACCGGGCGAGGCGGGGACCCCTGCCCTGCGCCCCCAACCTCCTCCCAGCCAGCAGGAGACCCTGCACCTGTGGGGGCTGAGCCCCAGACCCATTCTCCCCATTTCTGAGCCTCTGTCGGGCAGAGTAGCTTTCATGATCAAATATTGTTATATTTACCTAAGGATCTGTTAGGAAGCAATTTTTGAGGTAATGAATATTTAATGAAACATTTAAATATTTAATAGGAACTTTTTCAAGCCTGACTTAATAATCCCTGTCATAGGGGAAGGAAAACAGGGGTCGTGTTTTAACATTTTCACTTCCTCTGGTACTCTCAGGGTTTGCGAGGGGTTTCTTTCTTTCTTTTTTTTTTTTTCGCAGCAGAGTTTTAATTATACTCAATATTCCGGAGAGAATTTCTTTTCTCATTAAAACTTAACTCTTGCTGACAGCAAGGTGAGTAGGCGTCTGGAAGAGGCATCGGGTTGGAAAATGTTTGGAGCTGCAAGGGCCTGCTGGGATCGTCCACAGACCAGCCGGTGCCTTCCTTCTCCGGGGGAGGAGAGGAGGGTCTGGGGTGACCACTTCCTCGTCAAGGTCACCCCAGGCGTCAGGGCCACACCTTCTCGGCACCCAGGTCCTGGACACCTCGGGCCCAGGGCTTTATCCTGACGTCGCCTTGGCTCAAACCCAGGCCCAGGCCCGGCCCGGCGTGGTCCTTCCTCACGCCCTGGCCACTGGTAGCCACAGCAATGGAGATTTTCATCACTGGGGAGGGGACCTCAGCCCTCTCCCAAGGCCGCAGCCTCTTGGCTGACCGGGGTCCCGCAGTGAGACCGAGGGCCAGACTCTCGTAAGGCGAGTGCAGTTCAGGACGAATGTCCCCACCCCTCCAGCTGCTCTAGCACCCGGCAGCCTGGTACCTGCTGGTCCAGGGGCCAACTACATCCTCCTCCGTGGGAGAAGTCGCAGGACCAGCCCCTGCACTCCTGGTGAAGCCTCCCCAGCCTCGAGCAGCTCCCTCTGGCTCGGGCACACACACCCCTCAGGGGCCTCTGCCCTGGCCTCAGAGCCCCCTGGTTGGCAGTGGGGGTCACTCCGCTGACCATCCCTTCAGGCTCTGCTCAAACCACGGGCTTCCCCCCGCCCTACCGCTGTCCTCGTCTCTTGTCATGTGAGCCCTCGTCTCTCCCCGTTGCAGCCAGGCCTCCCTTCCATCCTGCCTGCTTGGATCATTCCAGAAGGCTCCGGCCCTCAGCACCTTCCACTTTGGAGACCGTCTCTTTCGCTTCCGCCCGAGTTTGTTGATTGGTCTCAGTCGTCACCACATCCCTCCTTGCCCAGCCCGTCCCAGTAATGCCCGGGGAGCTACTCAGCTCTCCCCGTGAGCACATGCCACCATCCTTCCCCACCTGGCTGTGACGTGGTCCCCGTCCAGGGGCCCCTGACGCACAGCAGCCGTCACTCCCTCCTCTGTGCCATGGAGGGAGCTGCACCCGGCTTCTCGTACGGTGCAGGTCACTCGGCACCACTGGCTGCTCCAGGCCAGCCTCCCGGCTAGACCGCACATTTTACAAGGAGGGGGAATGTGCTGCTCGTCTCTGTATCCACTGGGTCTGGGGGGGTTTCTGGCATACAGTAGGTGCTCAAGTGTTTGTTGACTGAATCCCTGACTGTGACATTCACTTTTAGACCACCACGTCTTAGCCTCTGTTTTTTCTCCTTGGGAGATAGGGGAAGCCCTGTTTTGTCTTTCGGGGTTCTGCTCCAACACCAGTGTCCCCTCCAGCCTGGCTCTGACACCCGGGAAGAATTAGATGCTCCTTCCTCAGTGCTCTTACCGCCCTCTGCTCCCCGCCACCCCGCACCTGGCAGGGCCAAGCTCAGGCCGCATCTGCAGGCTCTGCTTCCCTTCTTGTCCCTCCCAAGGCCGGGGGCCTCTCAGAGGCAGACACGGGGACCTCCTTGGGGTGCAGCAAAGAGACGGGGCATTGTGGGAAATACACTGCAGTCCAGCCGGCCTCGGGCCCCTGTGTTGTCCCCACACCTGCCCAGGTAGGCCCCCAGGCTGGGGCCAGCACCGCTGTGTTGCCGCCCACGAGCTCCTGTGGCCTGTGTGCCCCACATGCTGGGCACAGAGGAGGCCTTGGAAAATCCTTGGGCAGAGGCTGTACTTGGCTGGGGGTGCTCGGATGCAGCCTGAGGCTGGGCAGATGAAGAGCTGACGGTTTAACGATGGTAGCTCTTTTAATAAGGGGTCTTTAAATATTTAGCAAAACAGTGGAAGAGGCCAATTCAACAAGGACTGATAGCTTTAATCTCCTGGAGCGCCAGGCGGGTTTCCTCTGAGTGAGAGACTCCGGCTCCCTGCCCCCCGCCCCCCGCCCCCCAACTCTCGCAGTCTCCGGAGGCAGGAAGGACGGTGGGCTGGGGAGGATCCCCGAGCGCTCACAACATGTGAGGCCCAGCGAGGCCGAGAACGAACGTTTCCTGGTCCCGTGTCCAGGCAGAAGTGGGAGTGGGAAGTCGGCCACCCCCTTCCGGCCCACTTATCCAGGGGCCCCCAACTCCCCAGAGGCAGCCGCGAGAACGGAACAGGACCTCGGACACCAAACAAATGGAAAAGAGGATGCCAGGACCTGGGGCAGGGGCGGTTTGCCGACCCCTCCACCTGGAGCCCCTCTCCCGACTCCCGCATCTCCTTCCAAGCCCAGTGCTGGCATCGGCCGTACAGAAAGCCCCTCCACCCGCCCACCCCTGCCCTGGCTCTGGGTTTCCCTCTACCCTTACGCCAGACCCCGCTCGCTGTAATGACCTCTTTTCTAGTCCGTCTCCCCGTCCCCTCGCTGCTGCCCAAGGCAGGACTGCGTTCCCCCGGCTCTAGCGTGGCCTCATGGAGTGTGATAAATGTTGGTGCACTGAGGTGGGCAGACGCTGCACCCGGAAAAGCTGATCGGATGCTCAGGGCTGGGAAGCTCCCGACCCTACCCGGATTCCTCTGACACGGCCACCACCATCTCCACGATGCTTGCGAGGGCACTGCCATCGGCACTCACGCACACACGGGGGTTTCCGAGGCTCACCATCTGCTAGACCCCCAGCTGGGGCTGAGGACGCGGTGGCCCCAGCTCTGCCCTGTCCCGGCCTTGCGGCCCACCCCCTCCAAGGGGCAGCAGACACCCGTGAGAAGGTCACACAAGGTCAAGCAGGAATTGCATCTGTGACCTGGGGCTTTGACCTACTAGGGGGGGAACAGGAGTTCTGAAGGAGGATAGGGGCCAAGAAGTCAAGGAAGGGGACCCTGGGCAGAGGGGATCTGGAGGCGGGGGCAGGGAGGGAGAAGTGGGCAAAGACCGAGAACTGCCAGGAGACCCCATGGCTGGGTCCAGAAGGTTGACAGAGAACGTGGGGCCTGGAAGGGCTGGGGTGGAGGACAGGGCACGCTGCCTCCTTCTGTGCCCAGGGAAGGGGTCCTTCCCCCACCCCCGAGCCCCTCATCACCAAAGCTCCAAGAGCAAACCCTCCGCATGGGCCACGGGAGCCCCCTCCAGCTCCTCCTGGCTTGCTGGGTGCTCCAGCCACCCTGGCCCCGGCAGCTCCTTCTCCACATGCTTCTCTCCTATTTCGGGGCCTCCACCCAGGCTCTTCTCTCCTGGAACACTCCGCCACTCACAGTCCACCCCAACTGCTCTGTCACATCTGGCTGTCCCTAGGATGGACAGTCCACATGTTCCATCCTCAGCCAGGGCTTCTCTGACCCCAGAGGAGGTTAACACAGGGTTATGACTCATGCCCCCAGGACCCTGCCCTCCCTCCCTCATCGGATAGTGAAGTCAGCCCCATGGGTGCAAGGGCAAAGCTTGTGCTCCTTGTAGATCTCTAAACACCAGCACAGAGGGCAAACAGTAGGTGCTCAATAAATATTTCTAGAATAAGTAAAAAGTGCCGCACAGACATTGCCTTGTTTAATCTTATTAACAACCACCCACCAAGTCACAGGCTGGGCCACCGTGGAGGCCGTGTGGGAACCCAGGGCGAGTCTGACCCCGAAACCTGAGGTCTCGACCAGGGTGCATCTAGATATCGGAATGTGGTCTGCTCTTGGGGCGCTGGCCACCCCCTCCGTGAACATAGCCTGCCTATCGGAATGCAAACCCACACCCTCCCCTCCATGGGCTGCCGGCTCATCTCCGCATCTTTCTTTATTAAAACGGGGACACTTTAATCTCAGTCTAGTTTTGTCTCTGGGGAAGCTCTGTCCCCAGGCTGCCTGCCGCAACACCCCCCAGGAAGCAAGCATCTCTGTGGGATTCAGGCCATTGCCCTGATCTGTCTACACGTTTATCTCCTGTATCTGCCACCTCTTATTTATAATCCCGCTCAGATTAATGAATGACAGTCGTTCTCATCACAGGAAATTTGATTAATCAATTGAAGTGCTTAATCACCACAGCCTTGTGGAGAGCTGAGCATAAGGGATCTCGCTTTGGTGCAGACAATCTCAGGAAGGAGAACGGGAGAGGAAAAGTATTCAGCATTTCTCCATGGAAACACCAGGGACGAGGAGCTGCACTTGTGAAGTCTTGGGGGTCCTCAGAAGCCAGAGGTGGGGGACTCTTGAGAGAGGGCTGATGGATGACTTGGGCATGGAGCAGGCCTTGGAAACTTCTGGAATCAAGTGCCAAGTGTCCCCCGGGCCCTGATTCTGTACAAAGTCTGGGCTTACTCTTTGGCCAGGGCCATGGGAGTGGGCAGGCCATGCAGGCGGGACTCACCATGGTCAAAGAGCAGGGAGATGTGGTCACCACAATGAAACACAGATCAGCCAGAGGGGTCCCCCAGACACACTATAGAACCCTGGGGCGGGGTGGCTTTGCTGTGCTACATGCCCAATTAATGAGCAAGGCAAACAAGAGGAAGATTGGTTTCCATATCACTCCCTTTACCGAGTTCTTCCCACCTTTAGGAAGGTGTTGACCCCTCCTGCGATGAGTGACCTGCCTCTCAGCCAGTCTAAACTCTGCCATCTTTGGAGGCTCAGCTCAGGATCCTTTTCCAGGAAGCTGTCTCTACATCCCTTCCTTCTCCAAGCTTCTACAACTCACGGTCCCCAGCCCAACCCCAACACCATAGCACTGCAGAATAGCATGGGCATTGGTCTCCAGTCATTCACATCCCTTATGCTTAACTCCTCAACCAGAGAAAGGGCCCTTTGAGGGCTAAGATCACCCCTGACATTGGTCTTCACCCCTCAAGGAGTGACTATGCATGGGCCAGTGCACACTCCTGGCACTTAATGTACCAACAGCAGCTTTTACATTCTCAGGTCAATAAGCTACGGGTATTCCTTGGTGCAGTTTTCTCAATAGAGAGTCAAGGGCATACGCCCTTGGAGGAATAGAGCATGATTCTGGGGGTGGGAAATGGTTTGGACAAACACATTCAACATTATGTCTTTATATTTGGAATGCCAAGAGAATGTATTGTTTTGAATTACAAACAACAGAAACATAAAACTCAACAACAAGAACAACAAATCTTAGCTGGTAGAGAAACTCAGACGCTAACTGAAGATGGGCACTTAGTGGGGTGGGCTGGTGTCCCGCTGGGAGGGTTTTATTATGTTCAACCAAAGGGGCCAGGGGTTAAAAATCAGAGTTTGAAACCCTGGACCAACAGCACCATTGTTCTAGTTTGCTAATGCTGTCGGAATGCAAAACACCAGAAATGGATTGGCTTTTATAAAGGGCGTTTATTTGGTTACACAGTTACAATCTTAAGGCCATAAAGTGACCAAGGTAACACATCGACAATTGGGTACCTTCATTGGAGAAAGGCCAATGGCATTCGGGAAACCTCTGTTAGCTGGGAAGGCACGTGGCTGGTGTCTGCTTGCTCCCAGGTTGCATTTCAAAATGGCATTCTCCAGAATGTCTGCATCAGCTCCCAGTGCCGTCTTCCAAATATCTCTCAGCTCCAGCTCGCCAGGAGCTCCTTCTGTCTGAGCTTATACAGTGCTCCAGTAAACTAAACAAGGCTCATGCTGAATGGGCAGGGCTACGCCTCCATGGAAATTCTCCAGTCAGAGTTATCATCTCGGGTGGGTCACATCTCCATGGACACTGAACCAATAGGTTCCAACCCAATCCACACTAATACGTCTGCCCCCACAAGAATGCATCAAAGAATATGGCTTTTTCTGGGGGACATAAATATACAAACCGTCACAACCATAAAACAGGAATCTGCTTCCCAAAGCCACTGAGAGGGTAAAGGCAGGAAGACAACACTGACGCTAACCGCATGCTCACTGGGCACCTGACACATGTGAATTCTACATTTATCACCGATATTAATCCCCCAGTTAGCCCCATGAAGTAATTATAACCATTGCCATTTTACACTGGGAAAACCAAGGAGCAGAGAGATGCCATCATTTGCCCCCCAAAGCCATGACAGAGTGGAGACAGGAGGAGTCCAGGCCTCGCCGCGTTTCCCTGGCTCCTGAGCTCCAACACCGTGGCGCTGACCTCCTCAGTCCCCAGGGTCCTGGGTCTGGAGACCAGCACCTTCACCCACTGCTCTCCGGAAGGAAAGCAAATCTCTAGCACTGACAGGTGGAAGGAGTGCACCACATGCTGTTTGTGATTGCTGCTGTACAGAGAAAGCCTAATTTTGGAAACAGATTATTAAAAAGTATATCCAATCTGAACAGTGCAATCAAACACCCAAGATGCAGCTATTTCCCTGGTGCTCTCAGCCTTCCTGGCAACACATGGACCCTTCCTGGGCTGCAGTCCAGCCCTAGCAAGGCCTCCTTCCTGCTGGGCTGCCCTGGCCCTGCCCCCTGGAACCTTTGCTGTTGGTTTCTCCAGTGAGTATGGAGAGGAGGAGCCCAGGGCTCCTCTTTCTTTCCTAGTGTGGAGAGGGCTGCAGACAATCATGAGGGCAGCTGCATCCCCAATGTTGCGAGGGGTATGTGGTCCACTCTCAGGTCCTGTGAACTGAAAACATCTCACCTGGCAGGTAGTGGGCAGAGAGAGCGTCGGGCCTGCTGTTGCAAGGAGGTCAAGAGCCCCTGCTCTCACCTGTGAAAGGCAACACTGACACCTTCCCCAAGGACTGATGTATTGGGCTCATGCTAGGATGTGTTGAAGTCCAGTGCTAGGTACCCAGTAAATGCCAGCCTGCTTTCCTTGGAGCTATCTCCACCACTACTGAGACAGGCCTGCTATGTCTCCACAAAGTCTCCAGAATTCTAGAGAAGATTCCATGAAGGGATCTCAGAGTTCCTTCAAGCTTCCTTATTTTACAAATGCAAAGAGACATAGTGGCCTTGATTATGTTCATATTCAGAGTGTGCATGGGTCAAGTGCTCTGTACTTTGGAACACCCCAAATATCCAGTCTTTGCCCCTGCCCCATGAGGGTCTCCCTAAACAAGTTCTTGCCTATAGTCACCATGCAGGCAGTTCTAGCTAAAAACTGGACCAGAACAGAAAATAGTGGGGTAGGAAGTTTCAGGGGC
Organism: Bradypus variegatus; assembly: GCA_004027775.1. Classification (NCBI taxonomy): domain Eukaryota; kingdom Metazoa; phylum Chordata; class Mammalia; order Pilosa; family Bradypodidae; genus Bradypus; species Bradypus variegatus. The sequence goes on along the minus strand of PVKY010000037.1, from coordinate 12,618 downwards.
CAGTCCTTCCACTGAAAAAAACATTAAGATGGGGAACAGTAATCAGAACAACTATTTCAAAACTCTGGAACCTGACTGGATACTTGTAGCAACCAGAAGAGTGCCTGATGAAGGTTAAACTTTGACATTTAAAGAAATCTTTGCAGGTCATAGGTTGTAGATAATGGAACAGAAAACTCAGAGACCACAAAAAGCAAGGAATATAGACTTGGCAAAAATAATTTGGAAAAGTCACTATACAAATGGATGACTGCACACACCTCAACAAACAACAAAAGCCATCCCTGAGTAGGAGGAGAATCTGATTTCCAGAGTTACCATGTTACAATAATCAAAATGTCCAGTTCTCAACATAAAATTACAAAGCATACAAAGAAACAAGAAAACATGGCTCATGCATAGGACAAAATAATTTGACAGAAACTATCCCTGAAGAAGCCCGGATATGGCAATTACTAGTCCGAGACATTAAATCAACTGTCTTAAATAGGTTCAACGAATCCGTGGACAAAGAATTAAAGGAAAATCAGGAGATCAATATATGAACAAATGGGGAATGACAACAAAGACATAGAAATTATGAAAAGGAACCAAATAGAAATTCTAGAGCTGAAAATTACAATAGCTGAAATAAAAAACAAAAACAAAACACTAGCAGGGTTTGATGGCAGATTTGAACATACAGAAGAAAAGAGTTCACAACTTGAAGATAAGGCAATTGAGATGCTCTAATCTGAAGAGCATAAAGGAAAAAAGAATGAAGAAAAATGAACAGAGTCTGAGGAACCTGTGGGTCACCAACAAAAGTACCCAACATATGCATCATGACAGTCCCAGAAGGAGAAGAGAGAAAAACAAGCAGAAAAAATATTTGAAGAAATAATGGCTAAAACTTCCTAAATTTGACAAAACACGTGGATCTACACATCCAAAAAGCTCAATGAACTTCAAGCAGGATAAACTGAAAGAGATCCACACCGAGACACATTATAGTTAAATTGTCAAAAGCCAAGGAGAGAATCTTGAACTGGCTCATCATTTATAAGGATCTTCAATAAGATTAATAGCTGATTTGTTATCAGAAATCATGGAGGCCAGAAGGCAGTGTGATGACATAGTTATAGAGTGCTGGAAGAAAAATAAAACTGTCATCAAGTAATATATCCATCAAACTATCCCAGATAAACAAAAACTATGGAAGTTTATTCCTAGTAGACCTGCCTTATAAAGAATGCTAAAGGTTTCCTTAAGGCTGAAGTGAAAAGACATTAAACAGCAACTTGAAGCCACAAGAAGAAATAAAGAACATTGGTAAAGGTAACTACATAGGCAAATATAAAAGTCAGTTTTATACTTTTGGTTTGTAACTCCTTTTATTCTCCTTTATACTTTACAAGGCAAATGTATGAAATAATTATAAATCTATCCTAATGGGAAAACAATGTATAGAGATGTAATCTGTGACAATAACAATATAAAGGGGGAGGGACAGAGATGTATAGGTGTAGAGTGTTTGTATACTATTGAAACTAAATTTGGTGTTATTCAAACTAGATTGTTGGAAGTTTAAGATGTTTACTGCAAACCCCAAGGTAACTTATGAAAATAAATTAAAAATATACAGAAAAGTAAAGAAGCAGTGAATTAAAATGGTACCTCACGAAAAATCAACTAAATATGGGCAGTAATGAAGGAATTGAGGAACAAAAAAACAAATAGTTAAATTGTAGAAGTAAGTCCTTCCTTGTCAGTAATCACTTTAAATGTGAATGAATCAAACTGTCCAATTAAAAGGCAGAGAGGGGCAAGATGGATTTAAAAAAACATGATCCACTTTTATGCTGCCTACAAGCAACTCACTTTAGATATAAATACACAAACAGGTGTAAAGCAAAAGGATGGAAAAAGATATAGCATGCAAATGGTAACACAAAGAGAGCTGAAGTAGCTACATGATAGTCAGAATAAATAGACTTTAAGTAAAAAACGTTTATGAGACAAGGAAGAACATTACATATTGAAAAAAGTTCAGTACTTCAAGAAGACATAATAATTATAGATATCTATGCACTTAACAATAAGCCCCAAAATATCTGAAGCAAAAATGGGTAGAATTTAAGGGATAAATAGATAGTTCCACAATAATAGTTGGTGATTTCTATACCCTACTCTCAATAATGGATAGAATAACCAAGTGGAAGATCAATAAAGAAATAGAGGACTTCGACAACACTATAAACAATTAGACCTAACAGACCCACAGAGAACACTTTATCCAATAACAGCGGATACACATTGTGCCAGTTTGAATATATTGTGTTCCCCAAACGCCATTATCTTTGATGTAATCTTGTGTGGGCAGACGTTATCAGTGTTGGTTAGATTGCAATTCTTTGAGTGTTTCTTTGGAATGTGCCCCACCCAGCTGTGGCTGATGACTCTGATTGGATAATTTCCATGGAGGTGGAGCCATATAAATGAGCTGACTTAACAGAAGGAACTCAGTGAAGCTGTGAGGGCTGCTTTGAAGAGGAGCTACAGACAAGAGGGACACTTTGAAGAAAGCACAGGAGCTGCAGATGAGAGACAGTTTGAAGATGGCTGTTGAAAGCAGACTCGTGCTCTGGAGAAGTTGAGAGAGGACAGATATCCCAAGTGCAATTAAGAGTGACATTTTTTTGAGGAACTGCAGCCTAGAGAGGTGTGTCCTGGGAGAAAGCCATTTTGAAACCAGAACTTTGGAGCAGACACCAGCCACATGCCTTCCCAGCTAAGAGAGGTTTTCTGGACACCATTGGCCATCCTCTAGTGAAGGTACCCAATTGCTGATGTGTTACCTTGGATACTTTATGGCCTTAAGACTGTAACTGTGTAACCAAATAAAACCCCTTTTATAAAAGCCAATCCATCTCTGGTGTTTTGCATGCTGGCAGCATTAGCAAACCAGAACACACTTTTTTCTCAAGTGCACTCAGAACATTCTCTAGGACAGGCCATATATTAGGTCACAAAACAAGTTTTCGTAAGTTTTAAAAGAGTGAAATCATACAATGTATCTCTTCTAACCCACGGAATGAAACAAGAAGTTAATAACACAAGGAAAATTGGAAAACTCACAAATATGTGGAAATTAAACAATGTACACAAACAACCAGTGGGTCAAAGAAAAACGCACAAGGGAAATCAGAAAATATCAACAAATGAATGAAAACCAAAACCCAACATACAAAAACTTATGGGAGGCAGGAAAAGCAGGGCTCTGTGGGAAATTTATAGCTATAAATGTCTACATTAAAAAAGAGAGATCTCAAATCAGTAACCTAACTGTATACCTTGAGGAACTAGTAAAAGAAAATGAAATTAAACCCAAACCTAACAGAAGCAAGGTAATAATAAAGACTAGAGTAGAGATAAATGCAAAAGAATGGAAAAATAATAGAAAAAGCAATAGGACCAAAAGTTTGTTTTTTGAAATGATCAACAAAATTGATCACATTAATAGGATGAAGGGTAAAAAACCCACATTATGATCTCAATTGATGCAGAAAAAGTATTTGAGAAAATCCAATGCCCTTTCACGATTAGACATTCAATAAACTAGGAATAGAAGAAAACTTCCTCAACAGGATAAAAGACATATATAGCAAATCCACAGCTAACATCATACTCAATGGTAAAAGACTGAAAGCTTTCCCCCTAAGATCAGGAGAAAGGCAGGATACATGCTTTCACTACTTCTACTCAAGATAGTACTGGAAGTTCTAACCAGAGCAATTAGGCAAGAAAAAGAAATAAAAGGCATCCAAATTGGAAAGGAAGAAGTAAAAACCATCTCTATACGTAGATGACCTGATCTTATGTCTAAAAAACCTTAAAGAATACACACATACCCACACGCACTGTTAGAGATAATAAATGAATTCAGCAAAGTTGCAGGATACAAAATCAACATGCAAAAATCAATTGTATTTCTATATACCAGTAATGAACAATCCAAAAAGGCAATTAAGAAAACAATTCCATTTACAATGGCATCAAAAAGAAAAAAAATACTTAGGAATAAATTTAATTTAGGAGGTAAAAGACTAGAAAGTACAAAACATTGCTGAAACAAATTGAAGAAGACCTAAATAAATGCAAAGATATCCTGTGTTCATGGATCAGAAGACTTAATGTTATTAAAATGCTAATGCTACCCAAAGTGATACACAGATTCGATGAAATCTCTATCAAAATCCCAACAGTGTATTTTGCATAAATGGAAAAACCCATTCTTAAATTCACATGGAATTTCAAAGGACTGAATAGTCTAAACAATCTTGGAAAAGAAGAAAAAATCTTGAGGACTCACACCTCTTGATTTCAAAACTTACTACGAGGCTACGGTTATGACAACAGCATGGCACTGGCATAGGGATAGATATATCAACCAATGGAGCAGAATTGAGAGCCCAGAAATAACCCCTCCCATCGATGGCCAGTTGGCTTTTGACAAGGGTGCCAAGACCATTCAATGGGGGAAATAATAACCAATAGTGCTGGGAAAACTGGATGTCCACATGCAAAAGAATGAGCTTGGACCCTTATACCATATACAAAATTAACTTAAAATGGATCAGAGACATAAATCTAAAAGTAAAACTATAAAACTCTTAGAAGTGAATATAGGGGCATATCTTCATGACCCTGGATTTGGCAATGGTTTCTTAAATATGATGCTAAAAGCACAGCAACATGAGAAAAATATAGATAAAGTGGACTTCATTAAAATAAAAAAACATTTATGTATCAAAGGACACTATAAGACAGGGCACTGATAAACCATAGAATGGGAGAAAATATTTGCAAATCATATATTTGACAAGGGTTTAATATCCAGAATATATAAAGAACACTTATAACTCAACAATATAAAAGATGAACAAAGCAATTAAGAAATGGGCAAAGAATTTGAATAAGACATTTCTCCAAAGAAGATATACAAATGGCACATGAAAAGATGCCCAGCATCATTAGTCACTAGGGAAATGCAAATCAAAACCACATGAGATACCACCTCACACCTACAATGGCCATAATAATACTAATAATAAACACATGGAAAATAACAATTGTTGGTGAGGATGTGAAGAAACTGGAACCCTCCTGCATTGCTGGTGGGAATGTAAAATGGTGCAATTGCTATGTAAAAGTTCGGAGATTCCTCAAAAAGTTAGAAACAGAATTACCTTACGACCCAGCAATTCCACTCCTAGGTATTGTCAACCGAGAAATAGTAAACTAAACTGCAAGGGAAAAAAGGCATTTATTTGTGGTCTTAGAATTGCAATTTGAGGAGCACAGATTCAGGTAGTACCCTAAATCATGTCCTGTCTTGGTATTTCCAGGCAGTGATTTTTAAAGAAAAAGAAGAAGATTTGATAAGTTTGTGGCAGGTAGATATTTGGGGTACTCTAACTGTCCTTCAGGTTAGATAATTTACTGAGTTCTCTGTCTTGTGGTTTGATTATGGTGTCTGGATGTCCTCACAGTTTTAAGGAGCATTGTTCCTTGAGCCTGCCCCATTTGTGATATCTGGCTGACATTTACATAAAAGTCACCTTCCGAATGACTCTATTTTAAATCTCTTAGCCATAGCAATTCTATTTCGTTTTATTTCTTTTTGCAGTATCTACCCAAAGAAATTAAAAAAAAAAACAAAAACAGGGATCCAAATAGATACTCGAACGCAAATGTTCATAGCAGAATTATTTGCAGTTGCCAAAAGGTGGAAACAAACCCAAGTGTCCCTCAACAGATGAGTGGATAAGCCATGCAGTGGAGTATTATTCAACCATAAAAAGGAATGGGGTTCTATCCATGTTACAATACAGATGAATCTTGAAAACACGCTAAGTGAAAGAAGCCAGACACAAAAGACAATTGCATAATTCCACTTACATGAAATTTCTAGAATAGGCAAATCCATATAGAGAAAGTTGTTTAGAAGCTACCCGAGTGGGGTGGGGGTGGAGATTGGGGAGTTATTGGTTAACGGTGCAGAGTTTGGGGTGATAAAAAGCTTTGGAAATAGAAAGTGGTCAAGGCGGCACAACATGGTGACTGTGATTCATATCACCGACTTGGACACTTAAAAGTGGTTAAAATGGCAAATTTTATATTCTGTGTATATTTCCACTCATCCCAAACTCAAACACAGCTGGACTCGGGGGTCTCTCGTCTGGGGAGCCAGGACTCAGGAGCCGGATGTGGCTCGGGCATCTTCGGGGGGCTTTGCGGGGCAGCTGGCGCAGCGCCGAGGGTCCAGGGGAGTCCCACCCCCTCCAGTGCCGCCTCAGGATGGGTAGGTGTGCAGGGGCTGCCGGCCTAAGCCTAAACCGTCCCGGGTTAGCTGCTGGACACCGGGAGATGCAATTTCGTGCATTATTCATTAAGCTTCAAAAAGGCGCTGCAGGTGGGGGTGGGAGAACTAAACCGGCAGAATCGAGGAGCCTCCAGCCTTTCCCCGCGGAGTCACAGGTGGGGGCCACAGTCGAGTCGCAGCCGAGGCTGCCCACGGTGTCAGCGAGTGCCCGGGCAGGAAGTCGGGCAGAGCAGGGCCACACTCGGGACTGCAGATGACCGCAGGGTGACCTCTGCTCTGGGGGTGGCGGCCCTGGGCCTGCAGTGTGCAGCCCCTGTGCCGAGAGCCTCCCGAGACGGCCCCATCGGATCCTTCCAGAAGCCCTGAGGTAGGCCCTGTATCTTACAGATGAGGAAACTGAGGCGGAGAGTTAAATACTTTTCCTGGTGTTAACCCTGGTCAAAGACAGCAGGTCCTGGATTCAAATTCAGACTTTCCTGGCTACAAAGTCCCGGTTCTTTCTGCTGCACCCTGAACTTTGAGGTCCCTTCAAGTTCTAAGAAAATAGGAGGACTCAGGATGGCCACCACGTGCCGCAGGCCGCTGGCTCTCCCCCTCCTTGTCGCCCATCCTCCAGGGGCTTCAGAGGTGCCATCTGACCCTGTGGTTTCAGCCATCAGGGGATGCGCAGGAGAAAGCTGCAGGGTGGGGGTGGCTGTGGCTGAAATGCAGCAAGAAGGAGGGAAACCTTATATGGGGGCGGGGGGGCTGGCTGCCTCCCTGACACCCCCGCCCCAGGGTCTGGGACAGAGACACCGTCACAGGTGACCCCTCCTGCCTGCTCCCCCAGCTCCGGCCATCTCGGGACACAAGGCCTTTCAAGGACAAGGGGTACACGGGGGGCCCCGGCACCTGGCCGTGAAGACTGGGACTCGGTCGAGCGAGGCCCTTGGGGTTCCACCTGCCCCCACAGCAGAGCCTGCCTATTTGGGGCCAAGATGATGCTGACATCACCTCCAAGCCATCTCCTCACGGCCAGGCCTCGCTGCTCACTCACTGCTTCTGCTTCTTTCTAGAAGGATCCTAAAGACTACAAAGAAAGCTCTAGCTGGAGTCTCCCTGAACACATCCTCCTCCATCTCCACCACGATGCTGTCATCCACATGCCCTTCGGACAGTTTCTCGCTGCCACAAAGCATCTGGGATGCTGATGCCCCAGTCTCAAGGCCTCGGCCTCCCAGCCTGGGGTGGTGGGTCCCCGGGGAACACAGCACCCCCGAGAGCTGGCTTCCTCTGACTTCTGCCCTCACACGCAAGGCTCTGACACGTGCCCCCAGCATCCAACCTGCTCCTGCCTCTGCACCTCTGCACCCCTGGAAGGCACTGCCTGGGGTTCTCCAACTTCTCCATCGGAGCCCAGCCCTCACGCCCCTCTCTCGGCAGGACCCACTCTGCTATTCTCTGTCGTGCCACCGCTTTATTCATTCATTTCTCCTATCCCCATTTTAGATCATTATTATTTTGTTTTTTAAATTTCCAAAATTTATAATCACTCTGTACCCACCAGGTGACAATGCTCTCTTCTTCCTTCCCCTAGCCCCTGGTAATCTCCAATCTACTTTCTTTCTCTATGAACTTGCAATTTTTAGATATTTCACGTGAGAACATACAGTGTAGGCCCTTATGTGCCTTGTATTTCATAATGTTTTCAAGGTTCTTCCACATTGCAGCCAGTCTCAGAACTTCATTCCTTCACATGGCAGAATAATAGCCTATTGCCATTCGTTTAAATAAAATAACCCACATTTTTTTGTCCATCCATCTGTTGATGGACACTTGGGTCATTTCCGCCTTTTGGCAACTGTGAATAACACTGCGACGAGCACTGGTGTTCAAGTACCTGTTTGGGTCCCTGCTTTCAATTCCCAGGGAGTACACCCAGGAGAGCCCCTCTGGTGGGTCTGTTAAGATTTTAAGGAACTGCCATATGGCTTTCCACAGTGGCTGCTCCATTTTACATTTTTAAAATAATAGCCAGAGATTATTTTATTTTATTTTTTTGTCTCACTTCTCCTAGAAAGACTTGTGGGGCAGAACCTTGCCTGCCTGTGGCCTGCCGTGCCCTAGGGCAGCAGCTGATGGTGTAGGAGCTCAATAAATGCTTGTTGAATAAATGAATGAAGCCTGCTGGCCTCAGAACGTCCCTACAGAGACCCTCTGAGGACGTGGAGCCCCAGGCAGGTCTGCACTCAGCCCATGGTCACCACTCTCTTCAGACCTGGAGGCTGAGGTCTCCTGGGCAAGGGTGAGTTTCTTGGCCTCCAAAGTCAGAGGCCCCTGTGTGGACGAGCTGCCGTCAGGGGTGGCAGGCCCAGTGGCTGTGGTCTGCAGGGGCCTTTGCTGGGCTTCCTTTCCTACTCGCCCCCCGACTGCCCGTTCCTCCTTTTCTGTTCTTGACTCTGCCCGGCCAAGCCTGCCCCGAGGCCCAGAGGTGGCCGAGGCACTGGGGACTTGGCTGTGTCCGGCCACTCGCTTGCTGGGAAGCAGATGTTGCACCCAGGTCAGTCACCGCCCACCCGTTGCTTTGCCTGGCAGCTGGCCCCAGTGTCCCCCGGCTCTCCATGGCCTGCCACGGATGTCGGGACCCTCAGCTCCCAAGAGAACTCTGCATCTGCCTCCTTCCCCCCGCGGGGACCCAGCCCCCAGGCCTCCTCGAAGATGAGGGATAGAAAGTCAGTAGGAAACAGTGTGGAAAGAAACAGCTTCCCTGGAGTTACTTTAGCCCTTTAAGGTGCCATGAGGCCTGTGGGCAGAGGGAACCCCAGAATTGGCTTTACTCTGCTCTGGAGGCAGAGATGCTGGGGGTAAAGGGCCCAGGCCTGGCCTGGAGGGAGCCCCCGTCAGCTCACCCCACCTCCCACCCAGGCTCTCCCCCCCCGTGGCCTGTCATCTGCAGGGAGGGAGGCGGGACGCTGACAACCGGCCTGGTTTGACAAGCAGAGTCACCACCCAGCCCACGAGACAGAACTGAGAACCTCTCAAAGACGCCGCTGGAAGGAACCCAGGAGGGGCTTGAACAGCTCGGCTGGAAATCAGCCGGCAGCCAGCGGGCCTCTGGTCCTGTGGGAGGAGGCGGGCAGCACTCTCCGGAAGCTTCCCAGCTTCAAGCACCCTCTCTCCTGGTTGGCACCACCCACACCCCACCACCTGGAGCCCCTCTGCCTCCCCTGGGTCTGGGAGGCAGGAGACAGGCCTGCTCTAATCAGCATTCACACCAGGCTGAGACTTGGGGTGCCAGGAAGCCCCGAGCCTCCTTCTCCTGCTTGCAAACGGGGCTTGCTCTCTGCCACAGGTGCAGGACGAGGGCCGGGGTGGGTGGGGGTTTCCAGCTCCCTCCTCCGCTCCCATGATGGCTCTTCTCACTGCAAGGTCTGCACGAGCAGGGCCCCAGGTCAAGGCTGAGGCCGAGGGGGCAGGGGATGGAGGCAGCCCCTGAGCCGGGTTGCCCGGGAGGGTCCCCTGCCTGGCCCACCCCCTCCAGACAGCCACCCGCGGGCGGGGACGGCGCTCAGGCCCCAGTGCCCCCAGCTGGGTGGGGCCGCTGCAGGCGTGGAGTCTGTCGCTGCTTGGTTTCCTCCTGGGGATTCTGACTCGACTCTTGGAAAACCAAAAGGTTCTGAAACCTGGATGGCCGCAGGGCCTGGGCCCAGCCTGGAGCAGCACAGGGGCCCAGCTTGGTTTTCTGGAGCTTGGGAGTTCCAGGCCTTGGGCGGCAAGCAGGTGCCAGACTCATTTTACAACGCCCAGTGCCCACGGCGGGTCCCAGAGCACAGCGGGGTGCAGGGCTGTTGGATGAATGAATGAATGAATGAATGCATGGTGCCTTTTCCCCAGTCCCCGGGACTCGCCTGCTCTGTGGTCTGCCCCTGCTGTGACAACCCCACACGTGTACGCTCAGGCATTGGGGGAGCAGGCTGCAGCCCGCAGCGTGTTGGGGGCCTGGGGCTGCTCCCCCTGCCTCCCGTGGGGCCTGGGCCACGCCTGGAGCAGGGACAAGGCCATGGCGGCCCATGAGCTGATCCTCGGGGAAGAGCACGGAGATCTGCTTCTACCTAGAGCCACAGACAGAGGGACTTGTCTCTTCTGAGAGCAAGTCAAGAAAGGAAAGGAGAGAAAGAGCCGGAGGCAGGGACGTCTGGGGGGAGGGAGGTCAGGGGTTGGTGCCCCTGTCCTGGGCCCGAGGGACCTCACAGGCAGAGGGGTGGGCCTGGGCCCTGAGTAAAGCCCACCTGAAGGGCTGCCAAGGAAAGGGAAGGAGGGAGGCCCGAGGGCCCTGCCCGGTGGCTGGGAGGCTCGGGCGAGGCCTGGGGGGAGGGGAGGGGGCCGGGCAGCCCTTCGTTTTGCCCTTCTCTCCTTTTCTGAACCTGCCACCAGCCCGGCCAGCATCTGGGCACCCCCCAAGCAGCAGGCAGCCATTTCCTGAGGACCTTGAGGGGAAAGAGGCCAGCAGGCCCATGTTTGGGGGACCTGGCCACCAGGGCTGAGTGCCCCTCGGCCATGGGGCCGGGCAGGCTGCCTGCTTCCTTCTGGGGGCCTGATCCAGAGCCCTGACTGAGTTCCCTGAGGTTGGGGTCTGTCGGGCCTAGAGCCCCTCTGGGACCGGGCCCTGTGCAGAACCTCCCATCCTGCTACCTGTCCCCAGGTGGCTCGGCCTGGGCACGCCCTGTAGAGAGCGAAATGAACAAAGCTGTGCGTCACTCACTCACGGTGAGGCAGAACGGCACGAGGGCCCTGGACAGAGTCACAGGAGAGGCAGAGCCGCAAGGGGGCCAGATTTTGTTCCACTGAGTGGAACTCTGACAGTGGAAGTCAGCTGCCCTGCAGGAAGAAGTCACTGTCTTTCTGAGGGGCAGAGGCAGCACCCTGGCCTGGGCCCCCAGGAGGCTTCCACCAGGGGAGGCCCCATCTTGGCGTATTACCTGGCCGCCCTGTGCTCATCATTTCCAGCGTGGACAGAGGTCTCCGGGCCTCGCCTGCCCCGCTGCTCTCAGGACATGCTCCCCCATCCCTGCTGGCCTTGGAGATCACTCTGGAAATGCCCCAGAGAGCCATCCCAGGCTAAACTCCCTCACACTCCGATGTGGGGTCAGACCTGGGTTTGAATCCAGCTTCACTCCTTCCTGGCTGTGTGGCCCTGTGGGGTCACGTTCCCTCTCTGGGCCTGTGTCTCATCTGTAGAATGGGGGCTGTCAACACCTCACTCACAAGGGGGAGGGGAAGGTCCCCACCCTACCCTCACCCCTTGGGTCCCCTTGTTTCACGCTGCTATCATACTATGGTCAGGGGCTCCTCAGTCTTGCCCTTCCAAAACAAGTTACCCAACAGGGCTCCCTAGAGATCCAGCTACCAATCAGTCCTGAAGGAGACATCTCTGAGTTTTCAGACATGGCCCAGGGAAAGGACTTCTGACTTGTTGGAACAGTCCACCCTTTAAGTCTGCAAAGGCACCACTGAACTGGCAGAAAGCTGCTCCCCTCGAATGTTCCTAGTGTCCTGCGGTTCCACTGTCTCATTGATCCACATGTTTTACCAAGCCTGAAGATTTCTTAACTGTCATCACAAGGCTAGAAGAAATGTGAGTTGGAAAACCACACAGCATATTAAAGTCAGGCTGAAATATTGCCACAGTACAGAGAAATATTTTATATTTATTCTCTTTTAGAAATTGTTATAAAGGGAATATAATGAAAATGTTGCAAACGAGTAGAATATTTTCTTCTAACCTGACAATAAAAATATGTCAAAGGGAGGCATGAAACTCTAATAGGAAACAGCTGATGGGCCCTGGAAGTGCAGGGATTTAGCAAAGATTTTACTTGGTGCTTTTACTGGCACATAGGGCAGAAATAGAGGCTTCTAGAGCAGCCTCCCCGTGGATGAACACACAAAGGAGGGGTGGGGGGGAGGGTTCTGTATGCCTGACCCAGGCCTGGCACTGGTTGGAGATCAGACAGGCTTGCAAATATTTGAGGGCACTGAGCCTCACTGAGTCTCAAAATGGCAGAAACATCACCATCATCACCACTACCATCGTCATCATCATCATCCTCACCATCATCACCATCACCATCATGACCATCGTTGTCATCATCACCACCACCACCATGATCATCACCATCACCACCACCATCATCCTCACCACCACCACCACCACCATCATCACCACCACCATGATCACCACCACCACCATCACCACCACCACCATCATCACCACC